>SKCR01051705.1:0-225434 GCA_019454045.1 Zanthoxylum bungeanum
ACTATATATACTCAAGAGCCATATTTAACCCCAACTTATGTACCAATTTATCAATAACACACAAGAAGCACATTCAACATCCCCCCAATACATTCACATACACAAAACCCTCAATCTATAATAATGCTATCATGTTACTTCCCAAAATATATGCTAACAACCAAATTAAAGCCAATTTAACAATCCTAAATTTAGGATTTATAAGGTACGAATTTGGGGCTTTATACTCTTTGTTAAAATTGAAAATTGAGAAGATAGAAAGAGAATAGAAGCTTACTTGACCAAGAAAACTTGAGAGCTCATCACCATTACTTTAGTATTTTCATGGAAATGAAGAAAATTATGAAGATTTTTCCCTCACTTCAAGCTCACATTTTTCACTTCTCAAGGGGTGCATGAATAGTGCCTTATGTATACGCAAGGTGGCTGATTTTTTATGATAAAGGAGTGGCTGAGATTTTTCCACATGTCATATTTCTAGTCCATTCTCGAAACTACTGTAGCAGTTAAGAAAATTATAATTTTGACCTACTTTAGATTCTAATTTGGAAAAATATTCAATGCAGAAGTTGTAGGTCTCGATCTTAGCTTTCCGAAAATATAAAATTCATAAAAATGAAATTCTTATGAGGATGGTATGGCCCAAATACTCTAGGCTATCCGGAGTGGAAACATTGTACCGTCTCGTATCGAAATCTCGAAAAAATTTCGGTTGTCCCCAAAATCATTTCATGAGTGTATATGTGTCCCACATAACTATATTATGTAACATTCGTCTTAGAATGAAATAGTAGTAAAGATCACAAGTTGTCGAGATTACCGGGTCATTACAATAACACTTTAAAAGTAATATGTTCTTAAGATTGTAGGTTCTAATTGTTGGACAATTATGACCCATAACATCACTATTTGTAAAAAACATGGTGTTTTTGTACAAATTAACTATGTGACAAAGGAAAATGCTCTTTTATCATTTTGCAATTGGATTATTTGGATATATAAATGATAAAAGTCTATATGATAAGTACCATATTAATACGATATGAGACAATATTAATCCATGAATGGTTTAATCATTAAATATCCATAGTCGTAGTATTATCGAGAGTGGACATTGATAATACAGAATAGACTAATATTACACTTGTGCTAGTTATGGAAGTTTAACAGTATAGTTCTCATATATTTAAGTATTGGATACTTATGCAAGTGTGATAGGAGGTTCAGATAGTCGTTTGACCGGAATCCCATTGGTAGTATAACTATGTGTCTATGGGAATTTGAATCAGGGTAGGTGTATATGGTCTTAACCTGAGACTTACATCGCTAATATTTGCGATAATCAGTAGCTTTGGTTTTGATCATTCGGGGCTTTAACAAGTTCTGTGTATGCCTCTTCTAGGTATACTGAAAATCGTAGTGTATTGGATGTGATGTCAAGATGAGAGTATCACTTCACTTATATGGAGATGATGATCACACATGGATACGAAACTAGTACTCTTAAATGCTGCAGCCATCGGGATAGTATGACTATGTCATGTTTATCTGATTACAGAGACTACTTACTAGTGATTCGATATATGCTTCGTACGGGGCAAACACAATTCCAGCCTTAGGTCTAGCATGTGACATTCGATACTGAATTGTATTACGCAATACATAGTATACTACGCCTGATGCAGATTATGTATTCTTCGTTGAATATTTCTGGAGAATTTGGTAGGCATTGTACTTTACTAGAAGCCAACCATGTCTTGTAAATCGATGAGAACGTGGTACGCGATATGCACGTATCGAATAGTCTGACAACCGAATTACTGCCAACATATCCAGGGATCTCTTGGGTCGCTTCTTAAAGATTCATCGATGACATTTAATTCGAACAAAATTAATCCGAGATTAATTATAAGAAGAAAACTAAGCTATGATTAATTGCGATAAGAATTTATTTGGGATTAAATTCATCTAGAAGAGAGAACTCGATTAATTTGGAATTAATCAGTAAAATAAATTTCATAGTTAAATTGAATTTTTCTATTTAATTTATTTAATTAGGCTATAATAATATATCGGACATATTAATTGAAATATAATTTCAATATGAAATTAAAATTTTATTTTAATTCAAGCGAATGAATTAATTTGGAATTAATTCGTAAGCGACATTCGTAATAATTTTGCTAGGCATTATTATTTAATTAAATTGGATTTAATTACATAACGACGAAAAATTTGTTTAGTAGGATTAAACGAACCGGGCCCAAAGTGTGTTGTGTAAGCCAACTTGAATTTGGAATTCATAATTGAGTGGGACCCACAACTTACATCACATATCACTATTTATGATGGAAGTAGTTGGCTTTTTTAAAAGGCATCTTTTGCCAACACACACACAACTTAAGTAACATATTTTTGGAAAACACAAAAGACACTATTCACTCTTCTCTCCCATTTCTTCTCTCTTATGGCCAAATGTTGGCAAATTTTTGTTTCAATTTTGTTCAAGCTAGCACTTAAAGGAGTCAAAGAAAGGTGATAGGGAAACTCACCCAAGAGTTTGGGACTCAAGAAGAAGGCTTGGAGCTTCTACATTCAAGGAAATTTTTGAAATCTCCAAACCGATCATTGTAAGTGTTCCGTAACTTACTCGTTAAATTCACACTACAAATCACGTTTAGAAATCCTATGGCATGTGTAGGACACTAATACTAATGTATTATAACCAAACTAAACATGCATTATACTATCAAATTTCAACTAATGAAACATAAACATGGAACTTAAAAAGTAAGAAAAACCTAAAAGTGTGTTGAAGATGATGAACAAAATGAAAGTAAAATTGGTTCTCAAACAAATTTTTTTTCTTTGTTAATTATGGACATGAAGCCTCTTTTATAAGGTATTGCACCCCTCGGGGTGGGATGCAACCCTCCCAAGGATTGCAACCTTCCCATGCACCCATAGTATCTAACAAGACATGTAACAATATTTTCATGAATATTACAAGAATTTCCAACAATCCCCCACAATTCTTCTAATATTCATGAAGATACTTGAGAGACTTACCATGAACTAAAGCTGCATCGAAATATGTAGCTTTCTCTTTGAACCTTTCCTAGTGAATGACAATCGGATTTACTTGGCATTCTGCCGTTGGTGTAAACTAAGATAATTGCCAACACACAGCTTTAATTCGACCATTTTCTCGTGTTGGGATGTATGCCCTAGAGCTACATGTGATGTAAACGGTTTCTTGTGTTTAGAAATAAAATGATGCATTATTCATTTATCAAATTATTTGTTTAATTTTCGCATATTATATATCTTCATAAATACCGTAGATTACTTATGTACCTTCAGACTTGGTGTATGAGTGTCAAGCACCAGAGGATTTAAGTCTGAAGTTAGTAATCTTAAATAGTCCATAGAGAGCAAACAAACCGGGTACTTTGTTTGTGGTTTATCTATAGCTGCGGTCCATTCTATATTTGGATGGCGATCTTAATCCGGATCATCCATGTAGAGACATGAGAATGGAGGTACCTTATATGATGTGATCATATAGGACTAGACTTAGATAGAAATGACATTCTTATAATATCCGTTAAACAAAGAAAGTCATTTCGATCTACTTGATGGTCATATGTAGATTGATCTTAATCCTGAGTGTACTACGAACTCCTACATGGCGGGATATGTCCTTTGATTTACAAAGGTGAGGTTGGTGTAGCAATCCCAACCAATAACTACGTACTTTAAGGGCATAGTCTGTTATGTAGCTGGGAACATTTTACATAGACATGGAATTCACTCCTTCTTAAGAAGTAGATGAGTATCTCTCTTAAGGGTTGATTCGGTACTTGAACGATTTGAGCGTCAACTTGATAGAATCATTTATTACGAATAGAAAGATTAATATTCATAACAGTTATGAATAAATCGTTCATTAGAGAATCAATGGTACTTAAGGTAAAAATAATTAGAGGGGTATAACAGACATTATGACCCGGCTCTAATTACGAGATATTCGTGAAGGATCAATTTGTATGCAATGACTATATCGGTGGACACCGACTTGGTTCAGCTTATTATTTCATCTACGGCAATGAGAGTACAACTTCAGAATTTTAGTGGAATAATTCAAGTTAATAATTCAGAATTTTAATTAAGAGCTTAATTAATATTTCAAGATTATTGGAGCTCGGAACCGTAGGTCCACTTGGTCCCCGTGCTAGCTCGATATACTTTAGCGGAGGTAATATAATTGGATGGTCTAATTATATACTCATAAAAGAATAAATATTATTAATATGATTAATAATTTTAAATACATCACACTTAAGAATTTATATTAAATGTTAATATAAAGTATTAATAATTATATGATAATTATTAAATTAGCATATTAAATTATATATGATATAATTTAATAAGGCTAAAAATTATTTTGGAAATAAAAATCATCACCATGTAGGATTCTTTATTGGATAAGGAATATGATTTGTTTGTTTGAGAAATAAAGTCAAACCCAAATAATCCACCATGGCCGAAATTCCCTATGGATAAGGAATAGGATTTGTTTGTTTGAGAAACAAAATAAAATCCAATTACTTACCCCTTGGCCGAATTTTCATAGATGATAAGGATTATGATTTGTTTATTTTGGAAGCGAAATCAAACTAGAAATCCTACCCTTGGCCGAATTTGATGATGATGGGAGACTAGTGGTTGATTTGTTTTATGAAACAAATTATCCATAAGTATAAAAGAAAAATTATGATTTAATTTTTCAGAGAGAGAGAAGTGATTAGAAAACCCTAGCCTCCATCTCTTCTTCAAGCTCTCAAGAGTTGAGAAACATCATTGAAGAACCTGAAATTATTTCGGTGTGTGATCTTAATCTCTAAACCGTTTAGAGATTAATCTGTGAGTGTAGCCCACACTACCCTCCGTTGGTAACGAGACATAGCTCGGAAGACCTTGTGACGTTGGAAAACTCTTCCCCCTCCTCTCACCATTCACGGCAGTGGGCAAAATTAAAGCTCACTACCGCACGTACTTCCCATTCATTGGGGCTCAGTTTTGTTTGGATTTAACTCGGGTTTTTGGGAAACACTTTTAGGGATTTTTAGGGCTGTGTTAGGATTTATTTTTAGAGAAAAATCAGACCTGAATTATCACTGCAGTTCACGCATAAACTGGTTCAAATTGGGTGCAGTTCGCGCGTGTAACGGGTCCAACAATAGTCCACTAATTCACTGCAGTTCAAGGGGCTGTTCGGGGACTGTTTCGGGGGTATTCCGGGGCTGAAATATTGTCCAAAACAGAAGCAAAACATCAGTGAACTCACTGGTGTGGTTCGACCAAAGCGAAGGGAGAGCAGAGAAATTTTTCAAGTTCAGTCCGTGAGCATTATTGCTTCCGCTGTGCGAGGGAAGGCGTTCCCTACATCTCGTTCTACGGCTATTTTCATTTCGGCCCTGAACAACAGTCCTGGATTCATCAAGCACTTTAGGGTAACCCGCCTTTAAAATCTCCCATGGAAGCGGCCTCACTTCTTACTTGAAATAGGTGATCTACTATGAAGAGGTAATCTGTCTTTACCCTCATTAGGACTCATCTCCTAATATAATGATCATTAAAAGCCTTAGCTTATCCTAGCCAATGACAGACAGCACTCAGCGTCATTATCGGAATGGGAAAGAGTACGAAACTCTTAAGTGCTTGTTTTGAATTGCACAAAGTTTCTGTTGTCCCTTTTGAACATAGATCTTGGGATCTCCAGTCAGCTAGGTTGGGTTTCCACAGTGACAATTCTTAGATTATAAGCTTCAAGCCCATTCCCATCGATGACTTCTCAACTTGCTCTCGAGGTAAACCTTTAGTTAGTGGATCTGCTAGGTTTTCCTTCGACTTAACATAATCGATCGTTATTATGCCACTTGAGAGGATTTGACGTATGGTATTATGTCTCCGACATATATGTCGAGACTTACCATTATACATTGTCTTTTAGGCTCTCCCATTAGCCGATTGGCTATCACAATGTATGCTTATCGCTGGCATTGGTTTGGGCCAACTAGGAATATCCTCTAGGAAGTTTCTAAGCCATTCTGCTTCTTCCGCTGTTTTATCTAACGCTATGAACTCTGATTCCATAATAGACCGGGCAATACATGTTTGCCTCGAGGATTTCCATGACACGGCTGCATTACTAAGTGTGAAAATAAATCCACTCGTAGATTTAGAATCTACTGTATCAGATATCCAGTTAGCATCGCTGTATCCCTCTAGCACAGCAGGATATCTCTCAAAATGTAGCCCATATTTTGAAGTTTCTCTCAGATACCTCAAAACTCTTACTATGGCTTTCCAGTGGTTATGTCCTGGATTGCTCGTATATCTTCTAAGCTGGTTCATAGCTTGAGCGATATCAGGTCGTGTGCAATTCGTGAGATACATCAGACTTCCGATGATTCTCGAATACTCTAATTGTGATACGCTTGAACCAGTATTCTTTGATAGATGAAGAGTTGGGTCTACGGGGGTTCTAGCCACATTTAGATCCCCCTTGATATATTTATCAAGTATCTTCTCAATATAATGAGTCTGAGATAATATATATCCGTCTGATGTCTTAGAAATCTTAATTCCTAGGATCACATCAGCTATTCCCATATCTTTCATATCAAATCTGCTGGATAACACGTTTTTGGTAGACTGAATCATTTCATGATTACTACCAATTATCAGCATATCGTCTACATAGAGACACACAATGACATGTCCTTTTGAGTTGATTTGGTGTACACACACTTATCACACTCATTGGTTTTGAAACCACTTGACAACATTTCTTTGTCAAATTTCTCATGCCATTGTTTCGGTGCTTTTTTTAATCCGTACAAGGATTTTACAAGTTTGCACACCTTTTGTTCTTGTCCAGGAACACTAAACCCTTATGGTTGTTCCATGTAAATCTCTTCATCCAATTAACCATTCAAGAATGCCATCTTTACATCAATTTGATGTATTTCAAGACCAAATATAGCTGCTATGGCTATGAGCATTCTTATCGATGTGATACGAGTCACTGGTGAATAGGTATCAAAGTAATCAAGGCCTTCCTTTTATCTATAACCTTTTATGACAAGTCTCGCCTTGTACTTATCTATTGATCCATCAGTTTTCATCTTCCTTTTGAATATCCATTTGTATCCCAGCGGCTTACAACTTGGTGGAAGGTCAACCAACTCCCAAGTATGGTTCTGTAGGATTGAATCAATCTCACTGTTAATAGCCTCTTTCCAAAGAGGTGCCTCCGGAGATGGCTTCTTTATAGCTTTGAGGCTCATTTTCTAACAAGTATGTTAGAAAATCGGGACCAAATGACTTAGACGTTCTAGCTCTTTTGCTATGTCTAGGCTCGATTGTCTAAACATTTATACGTTGATCTGATTCTTGGTCATGCTGATCACTGTCCTTGACAGTATCTACTGTTCTTTTGTGAGACTCCATTCTCTGTCTTTCCTTACAAGGAAACGTCTCTTCAAAAAATATCGTATTCCTTGACTCAATTATCATGTTCGGATTGATGTTAGGAATCTCCGACTTGTGTACCAAGAATCGATACGCACTACTGTTATGATCATATCCAATGAATATACAATCAACAGTTTTGGGTCCTATTCTAACCTTATTAGGTTTAGGAACCATTACTTTGGCAAGACACCCCCACACTTTTAGGTATTTGTAGGAAGGTACGAAACCTTTCCACAACTCATATGGTGTCTTGTCCAATCTTCTGTGAGGAAGCTTGTTCAGAACGTAGTTCGCGGAAAGCAAGGCTCCCCCCACAAGTTCTGGGATAAACCCGAACTCGTCAACATGGCGTTCATCATTTCCTTCAACGTTTGGTTTTTGCGTTCCGTAATTCCGTTCTGTTGAGGAGAATAAGGAGCAGTGGTTTCGTGAATAATTTCGTACACAAAACAATATTCACCGAATGGTGAAACATATTCACCACCTCTATCACTCCTGATTCTTTTGATTTTCTTGCCAAGTTGATTTTCAACTTCGTTCTTATTGTGTACGAAGCTCTCAATTTCTTCAACTTTGCTCCTCAGTAAGTACACATAATAGAATCTTATGCTGTCATCGATAAAAGTGACAAAGTACTTTTTACCGCCTCTTGTTTGCACAATATTCATGTCACACACGTCAGTGTGTACAAGTTTTAAAGGTTCAGAACTGCATTCGACATAATGAAATGATGTTCTATGTATTTTTGCTTCAACGCATGCCTCGCACTTATGTTCGCTATCAATTGCAAATTTAGGTATAAGGTCCATGTTAATTAATTTACGCATGGTATCATAATTAACATGTCCTAACCTCACATGCCATACATTTTTTGACTCAATAATATAAGCAGAAGTACTAGCTTTATTAATAGCACGATTGACAGTCATTATATTTAGCTTGAAAAGATCGTCAGTTAGGTATCATTTTCCTACATATACATCATTTTTAGTTATTACAAACATATCAGAAATAAATACAAGCTTAAAACCAGCCTTACTAAGAAGAGAGCCCGAGACCAAACTCTTCCGAATATCTGGAACATGCAGTACATTTCTCAATGTTAGCTCCTTTCCGGATGTCATCTTCAGAACCACTGTGCCTTGTCCAACCACCTGAGAGGTAGACAAGTTTTCCATTGTCAGATGATCGCCGCCATCGACCTTCTAGTACATGGAAAACATTTTCTATCTGTACAGATATGACGAGTATCCCCAGTGTCTCCCATCATTCTCTCGGATTCCCAACTATGTTGGTTTTGGTTACCACTGCTGATAGTTTCATCTCTGTGATCTCATCAGTCAGCTGCTCACCTTCAGTGACATGGGCCTCATTTTTCTTTTTCTTGCCCTTGTCCTGAGACTTCTTGTTTCTGTAGTCCTTTGACATATGACTGCTCTTTCCACAGTTGTAGCATTTCCCCTTGAACTTCTTTTTCGTTTGGGAAGAATCAGCTCCACTGTTCTTCCTCTTTTTGCTACCCTTTACACCCTCATTGATGTTGGCCTTAGACTCCATAGTCTTATAGTTGGTCTTCTCGGACATCCTGTTGTCCTCCTCGATTCTCAATTGAACAATAAGGTCTTCAAGGCTCATCTGCTTCTTTTTGTGTTTCAGATAGCTCCTGAAGTCCTTCCATGATGGAGGTAGTTTTTCAATTATGGCGGCAACTTGAAACATCTCACAAATTTTCATTCCCCCATCAAGTATTTCATGAATGATCAACTGCAGTTTACCCAACTGAGACATCACCGTCCTTGAATCTACCATCTTATAGTCCAAGAACCTACCCATGAAAAATTTCTTTTCTCCGGCATCATCGGTTTTGTACTTCTTCTTGAGAGATTCCCAGAGAATCTTCGTAGAAGTCATGTCTTGGTACACATTGTACAGGGTATTGTCAAGACCACCCAAAAGGTAGTTCTTACATAAGAAGTCTCCAGACAACCATGTCTGTTCTCGCTATTCCTTGACCATTTCCGATTCTCCCTCCACAGTACCCAGAGGATATTTGAGGAATTTAGCCAAGTGGAGAGTTGTCAAGTAGAACATCATTTTGCTCTGCCACTGTTTGAAATTTACCCCACCAAATTTCTCCGGCTTTTCTCCATGAGAGACCGGTACTGTGATGTTTCCGCTAGCCATTTGTAACTGGAAAATCAACAGGGTTCAATTAGTCTACGAAAGATGAATTGTACAATGATCAACGAATGATCTTGTTCAAAGTGATATTCTAGGTTGCCACTTGTTGTTGTATTGGTCAGTGGTTCCAATAAAAATAAGTCCTTGAATTTTAAATAAAGATTATTTAGAAAATGAATAAACGAATATTCCCAGAGGACGAGGGGGGTCCGAAGTAACCGCTTAAGTCCCTGACCACTTAGGCTCTTATCACCTTTTTGACAGAATATTCTTTAAACACTTTTTCAATAAGATCTTTTAGCAATTCAAACCCAGAATTACACTTCTTCAATTTCACAAACTAATATACGATATGTGTAGATATGTGTAAGTGTCAATCCAGATTGAATGGAATTTCTTGTGTATGATTACACTTTAAATTCCCACCCAAGTATGCAACACACAATCAATTTCAACTTTATCACTATGTGTATGCTTGTGATAATTGAACAACCTAATAATAACTTAAATCTATACTACCAAGATTAATGTGTTACAATTTCAGTATATGAGTTTCTAAGTTAATATTAATTTAAGTTTGCCGTTTATAATAATTACATGACTATTTCATTAGTGTCGCGTTCGTATCTACGTTTGAACGAGACTGTCCAGTGTGTGTGTGTTCGTGTTGCGTTTGATAACGCATTCTAACGAAGTGTTTCCAGAGAGTTCACGTTCGAGTAGTATTTGATAACGCTTTCGAACGAAATGATTCCAGAGAGTTCACATTCGAATTGTGTTTAGGACGCGTTCGAACGTTCTTAGGCAGAAGGCTTGCGTTCGAGTGGCGTTTGAAGACGCGTTCGAACGTTCTTACAAAATTTCAGGTTTTGGCCTTTACATTCGTCGGGCGTTCGAATGCCCTACAGGTTTTTCTGTACAGTTCATATTTTTCCAGAGAATTTTCTACCCTAGCATGCAAATTACTATCTACCAACACTATAATCCAATAAGTTCTTAAGATTGTGGGCCGATTAGTGTCATTAAACAATAAAAATACAATTCTACAAACAATTCAACCAGAAAATACCAATTACATTATCAAAAACCCTAAAACTTAAAATATGAAACTTTAGATAAAACCCTGGAAAATGCAATGATGAATCCAAGTCGAGATCTCTCTGTCCTTAAGAACTTATTGGCCCCGTCACATGTGCTATACGGATTCGCAATTGGCCAGTGTTCTCTCAGGATAACTTGGTTCCTTTTTATCCAAAGAGCACTCATTGACAAGTATACGAACTAGGAAATGATGGAACTCTCTCTCAAAAAAAATGAAAGGAAAATTGGTTCTCAAAACAGATTTGTTTTTCTTTGTTTAATTATGGATATGAAGCCTCTTTTATAAGGCATGGAGGGGTACCAAAGGGCACCCCTTGGGGTGCGATGCAACCCTTCCAAGGATTGCAACCTTCCCAACAAGACATGTAACAATATCCTTTTCATGAATATTACAAGAATTCCAACAATCCAATCCGAATATCACCTATGTTTGGCCAGACTCAGCCACCAAACCCAGGCCGAATGTCACCTATGTCTGGCCATAATTAGACATAAAATCCGACCGAACATCACTTAAGTCAAGTCAAATATGTACTGATTTTCCAAATTTGCAAAGGGATTTGATCTATTCTTTCATTATTAACCACTTTCTATAACTACCCATTTCCTTAACATATGAGATTTTTTCCCTATAAACTGCAACCATAATACTATAAAAGAGGAACAAATGCCAAACAGAACGGGATAGAAAACAGAAGAACAAACCAAAAAAGAGAGAGAGCTACTACACAAAACTCAACCAAAATTGAGCAACCCTAAAGGTATTATTCCTTACCATTAATGTCAACTCCTACTACTTGATTTTGGTCTTTTTTTTATATACTTTTCGTTTCTTTTTTGATGAAATTTTTAGTCTTATCTCAACGCTGAGAAGTTCGCCATTCCATTGCACTACTGGGCTTAACTAAGAAAAGTTTGTTTTAGTGCATGCATACTTCTGATATTATTTATTTATTTAATATCTTCTCTAGTGCCGTCTTACTTTCGACAGTTCTATCTTTAGGTATTTTATTAGTTGTCTTTTGTCATATTTCCTGCTCTATTCAATACTTGAACTTCTGTGGTCTACGCTTCTGTCTTTCTATGCGTAGAGGTATCAACTCGTACAATATTCTGGTTATGTTTACCGTTGGTTCTTTTGCATTCAGTAATTGCTTGACTTCCATTTTCTCTCTTAATCATTTAAAATAGACTATATTTCTTCTAAATCTTTTACTTAACACCAATTTTCTTCCTCATTACTGCTTTCTTGTACTAAATATGAAGACTTTTATATTTCGGACCTATTTTTATTTCGTATCCTCTGGGAATACCTTTGACGTAACTACTGAGGTCTATCTTGACTGCTGTTGTCTGTCGAGGGGTTATGAGGGTGGAGTTTTGTCCTCATGTCTCTCCGGTGGTGGTAGTCTCACTACCTACCCATACAGTGATTGTACTTATTGCATACCTATAAGCCTAGATCTCCCATATTTACCCATCTGGCGCCGACTCTCGTTCTAAAATTTTCAGCTAAATATTTCTCAAGTTTTCTATTTCACTTCACTCTTGATTCTCATTCTGACTATTGGTGATACTACTTCTTATTATGAAACTTCTCTAGAGTCATGTTCTCTACAATACTCTACCATGTCGTATCTGTTGCTTAACTACCTTAAGTCATTATTTTTTCTCAAAATCCTATTATATTCCCTCTTGTTATTCCTCCTTAAGAAGCTTACCCTGCTACATAGATTTATTTCTTATCTCAGTTCCTTGAACTCTTATAATCTTTTCTCTCCTGGAGACTATCAAGTTTGTTTTCTTAAGAAATTTCTTCTAAATTTTTGGTTGAGGTAATGATCTTTATCTATTTCTTCCGACTCAGTACAATATAACTCCTTAAGAGTTACAAGAAAACTTAATACTTAAGCTATCAATTTATGAAGTTAATATTTACGAGTGCCTAATAGATTGGTTTGTTGATTGGATTGTGATTTTAAACTAAAACAAGTAAATAAAATAATGCGAACGTAACTCAAAGGAAAATTCAATATTATAAAACTATCTAGGGTTGTGAATCATTTCAATATCTTTTAAAGATGAAGTGCTCATCTCATGTTTGTGCAATTTATTGGTTTATTAGCCTGGAACACGAATTTATGCAAAAGCCTCTTTCGATGGTCAGATGCAAACACCCAGTATAACCTTATTAATCATATTCATATGTCAACGAAGTTACCTGAATTCATTAAGATTAAATTCCAATTATGGCTACTCCCGCCCGATAAGTATATTCCTATCCTATAAGGATATCTACCTAAGAGTCTTTTGCTCCAATGTGTGATCGTGAGATATTGAGGCTAAGGCTAAACCTAAAATCTATTTTCCATGTTCATTTTAAGTTTACCAAATTAATCTTATTAATGGTCAGTTAACATGAAGCATTAAGTTTAAGGCTTAATAAATAAACCTTTATATTACCCAAGACGTAAAATTACCACTTATAAACTGGTGATATTGGAATTCATCACAACCCTAGATAAAGGTTTTAGTTACCACACATATCCAGGACTAGTAAAGACATAAATAAAGAAAATGACATAAAGTAAAACTTGGAAATTAAAAAGATAATTAAAGCAATAAAGAAAATATTGGGGTTAGAGGATCCACTTTTATTACTTCTATTTTAGATATCTCTCTTATTATAATATATAAATTTGCTTGATAATTACCAACCGACCATATAAGTGATATCCAAATTAAGTCATATTTATGATTAATTCCAACCGACCATAAAGGCGGTATCAAATTTAGTCAGTTTAAAATCAATTTAGTTAAATCCAACAGACCATAAAGGCGGTATCCCATTAAGTCAGGTTTTAAATAATTTATAGATTATAATTAAGGAAGATTAATCTAAATATTAGTAATAAAAGTTTAACATTTCACCCCATCAGAGGGGAGTTACCTCCTCATACTGAAAAATAAAGATAAAGACTGAAAAGTAAAGTAAAGAAAGTATTATTACGTAAAATAAAAAATTAAATACAGAAAGCTGTAAATAAACAAACAAGATACAATCTTCTTAGTATTCTTAAGGAATTCCCCAGAAGATATGAATTTTCCTTTTGATTTAAGTCTCAATTTATAGGCAAAATTCTGTCCCGCGCGTCGCGACGCAAAACACTTGCCCGTCGCGATACGCCATTGATTCAATGCGAAGATGACACGCGCTAGAATTATTAGATTGGCATCGCGACGTGTAAAGTGTGTTGCGTTGCGACGCAGATGTAAGAATAACATGTAATAGCAATAGTTTGGGATGATGACACATGTCCGGTGTAGGATATCAAGATTACTTTGATGTTAACACGTGGTCGATAAATTTTAGCTGTCAAGATGTAGAATTCCAATTTCACCATTTTCATCTGATTTTCGCCATTTAAGTCGTGATTTGATTCCAGAGAGTCCTGTTATTTTATTTATCTATAAAAAAATAAAAAAACACATCAAAATATTCACAAAACTCAAGAAACTATATAAAATATTAAGTAAAAATGATGGAAAATATTGATATATTTACCTCTTATCAACTATCTTAACTCATGTTTCTTATCTATGCTCAGTTGAACTCAATGGCTCGGCTGTGTAGCTGTCTTATGGTCTGTCTATTTTGTCTGATGCTCTTTTTTACTTGTTCAAGTCCTTGCTAAAATCTAAATTCAGGGGGTGAATACTTGTTTTCCTTGATGATCTGAAAAATACATGTTTTTACTAACTATCTATCTCCAACGATGGTCTGATTGGTTACCTATATACCTACTAGGGATAAGAACTACTTGACATAAGAGTTATCGTTTATACTGTCAGAATCTGCATCGATGTAACATCCCAGATTTTCGGGAATGTTCTAGAAGATTTCCGGACGGATGTTTTAGTCTCGGAGCATGATTATGATGAAGAATAAGAGTTTAAGAGATGTTACATGAGTTGGAATAATATATTATGAATATTTATCGCTTTAGAAAACGCTTGGGATTAAAAGTCAGTTGCGCGATTTTCATAAAAAGCGTAAAGTTTACAGTTTTGGTCATATAATTAGCAAATGAACTCCGATCGAGTTGGTTCTTAAACCATCGGACTCGTTTTCTGAGATGAACAACTTTCTTGTTGAACACTTTTCTAAATTTTTACCAGAAAGACCTCTAAATTGTGAATTACCGTGTAGACCCCAAACCAGGGGCTTATTAGCAAATACGCAGGGACCATTTTGATATTTTCCCGGCTGAGTATATATAACCCCATAGTTTTGAGAAATCACAAAATTTCCAAAGCTTATCACTTTCCTCCACCCGACATCATCCTCGTCCTTTGGGAGATTGGTGGCGCCGGAGGCCAAGCGGCCACCACCGGCCAGTATACCACCGCCGGAAGATGCGCCGGAGCTCCCCCGACCTCCAGCTACCGGCACCGACGCAGGGATCGCCGGAATCGGTGAGAAAGAGTGGTGAAGAGGCGTGGCCTTGAAGTTCCCAATCCCGGCTCGTCGGTTCGTCTTACGGCCTGAGCCACCTACCAAATCGAAGCTCTCGGAGAGTACTACGAATATATGTAATCGATTTTGCCGAACAGCGGCCGGTTGCACGCGAAACAAGGAAAGAAGTAGTTGATGAATAGTAGACCCACGATGAACAGTAGCTCCGATCGGAATTCTGATCGCACCAGCATGTTCTTATGGCTGATGGGAGTCCGAATATGGCCTCGGAATTTTGGTATGACTCTCTGTTCAAAATTTGATATTTTAAAGTGTATCGATTTACATTCGGATGTTTCCGGTAGTTCCGTAGTTTAACGAATTGCCTTGATATGAACTGGATATGTTTTAATATGTTAAAACGATAATTGTGGTAGAATCCGAGGAGTAACGGATTAGATTTGATCAATCCGGTTGTATTAGCGAGTTTCCGGTAAAACGGAGTTTCTCGCGCGAATGAGCTTAGATGATCGTAGCCTTGGTTGAGGTAGAAACATGATATTGCGAGGGTAATTGAGTAATTCCAGAGTAGTTCGGAGGGTTCGAGATCCTTCCGTAGCGTTTGCGGAAACTTTTCTGTAAGTTTTACCGCAAACACATAAAATGAGAATCTGAGTTATCCAGCTAGTTTAGAATTATATATAAGCATTTATTAGAGAAATGAAATTTGAACGGTAGAATCAGAGAGGATTCGATTATTCTGAGGAAGTCCGAAAGTTTAGTATAGATGAGTAGAAAGTTCCACAAATAGCGGTTCTGATATGTGTTGTGATTTTTTTGACAGATCGGGTCCAGGTTCGGAGTGTCCGCGAACCAGGTAAGTAATTCATGATGTGAGTACTTGATAGATTTAATAATGTTCGAAATTAGTAATGTAATAAAGTTATATATAGTTATATGCATGAAATCTGTTTATATATGAAGATGAACGTAGAATAAAGAACCAGAGGTATTTATATACATATATAGATAAAGACAAGCAATTATCAGCATAGGTATGAGTAAAAGATAAGCATGAGCATATAGAAGTATAGAGGTACATGTGTAGGTATAAACCAGTATGTATTTTTAGATAAGAACATATGAATAATGTCATGTTTATGATTAATTAAACGAGAGTTGGGTTTGGGGGTTGTAGAAAACTACATCCTAGGAAATGAGATTAAAGTTTAAAGAATGACAATTGTAAGTAGGTAACTGTATATGTTCAGTGTATAGAAAAATACAAAAATAAGAACACAAGTACATACAAAGATAAGCATAAGCATATGTTTAGTGTGTGAGTATATGGTTTGCAAGTATTTTAGAATATGTCTGAGTGTGAGCAAAATATAGTGATGATGTCTTAAGTATATAGAATATAAGGTAAGTAAACTTGTATATAGTAAAGTGTGTGTGTGCGTATATTAGTTTTAAGAATGAATTCATTATGCCAATAATGATTGATATAATCTTGATAGCACGGGTGTAATGAGTTTAAGCATGATAGTATAAGAAATGCATATGCATATCTATATGTTATGTTTTTCAGAAGTTAAATTAAAGTTAAGAATGTTTTTCAGTTACAAAGTGTTACAAGGCATTGTTTCAAATGCTTTTAGAAGAAATGCATTTCAGAATATGTTTCTTACATTTTTAAGAATTGATTTAAGTTTTAAAAATATATCAGCAGTTTTCGTTACATGATTTTCTGGGCATGAGGTAAAATCTCACCCCAGTATGTAACTCGAGGTACAGTTGGAATTGACGGATTCAGAGGCATAGGCACATGTAGAGAGTCAGGATGACGGCTTAGGTTCGTGTACCTGGAGAGTTCTACGTTCAGTTCGAGTCATTTTCCTGGACGTAGGGCACCACCAGTTTCAGAGGCACCCAGTTGAGTCGTTTTTCTGGGTGTAGAGTGACGTCCAGTTGAGTCGTTTTCCTGGACGTAAATCAGTTTCAGTTTTCAGATTTTCAGTTTACAGGTTTCAGCTTTTCAGTATAAGATTTCAGAAAACAGAATTTAGAAACCAATTTTCAAGTTTTCAGGTGTTCAGATTTTCAATCTTTAGATACAGCTTACAATTTTGAGATACGGTTTTCAGTTTTTAGATGCAGATTATAGTTTCAAGAATAGTTTACAGCTTTCAGTTACAGTTTTTAGGAAAAAGCATTCCTAAGAGCGTAATATGTTAAGTAAAGTATTGATACAAATCATGCATATAAATTATGTAATCTAGTGATTCATCTGAGATGCATATAGTTAGTGTTAAGGCATGACAGCATGATCACACTCATGTAAGTATATGACGGATGTTATTTGTATTGTATGATTATGTACAATGAGTTTTGTTCCAGCGAGCATTGAGGTAAGGTAACTTGACTCTATGTATATATATATATGAGTACAGGATTGATAGTAATTGTGAATAGAAATGATATTTTTTTTTTAAATTACCGATTTGATGATATTTAAATGAAATAAGAGAAAGAAAACTATAATAAGTAGTCTAACCTAACTGACGGAGAATGAATAAGATAGATGAAGGATAGCTGAATAGCACAGTAAAAAAAATGTCAAGAGCTTTGATAAGCTGTTGTTGGTATAGAAACTTGACACGAATATTATGAATGTATGAAAATATAACTAGTAAGGAGAACATGAGGTTTGTGTGATTAGACGAAAGGAGAGTTAATAGTGACCTGGTTTTCAGTAGTATGAAAACTTGGTGTATGTGTGTATATGTATTATGACGACTAATTTATATATGTTAATCAGAATTCAAGTATGTGAATATTCAGATGAAGGATTAGAAGCATGTAATATGTTTGAAATTTAATGAAATATCAGAATAAGCAAGTAAGTTCTAAGATATCGAGTAATGCAGCAGTAGCGTGAAAGATGTTTGTTTTGTAGATGCTAAAGAGAACGTAAAGTGTGTGTGTGTGATCAGATAAAAGGTTGGGTTTTAGAGTAATGTGTTCTTGAAATAAACATGAATTGTGCTGTAATTTAGAACTTATAAATACTTGCATGGTTACTTACTGAGTCTCATGACTCACATCAAAACAGTTTGTTAGTTTTGCAGGTCAGTAGCAGTCATTTAGAACCAGCAGTAGTTCGGTGAAGACCTTGAAGATAGTGGATCGCCCCAATTACAGTTGAGAGAGTGTTGAGTCCTAGGTCGAGTTATGGGTCCTCACGGTATTTGTATTTATATTTGCATTTGTATTTAATATGTATAAATCATTTAATAGCATAGTTTATTTTAAGTTCTGGCCGGAGGACAAGTATTTGCATTTTGTTTATTGAGTTCAGGCCTGAGGACTTGATTATGTTTGCATATGTTTTGAGTGGAATATCAGATTGTCTCTTGGTGCTGGCTATAAGCCAGGTTGCATGATGTTCTGCATGCATCATGCCGAAATTTCATTAGAATCAGAGGCTTATGGAGATGGGTTTTCCTGTCTCCTGCCGGTAGCATCCTGGCCTAGGCGGGATGTTACAATCGACTACTCCAAGTCTTAAGGTTTCTATAATTCTGATCAACTATGTTGAAGTTTCCATTTAAATTACTGTATTATGCCATACTATCCATGTTATTATATACACTGATTATCGCTTTCCGTGATTTCTTTTTTATTTTCAAATCCTATCTTTTGGCTTTAAACGTGCTCTCAAGGTGAATGATAGTTCATTCTTATTGGCTATTTTCTAGATCTCTGCTCTCTACTCTTTTCATAAGACACAACTATGGCACTATGTCATATTGTTTATACTGGTACTCTTGTTATTCCTAATCATCTCCAACCTCATGGGTCTATTCCTTTTCATACATCCACAGATTCCTACTGACATTAATCTAATTTATTGGTTTCTGATATATTTGGTCTATTCTATGGACTTTTATAAATATTGCAAGTCTCATACTGACTTGCCTAGATTCTTGGACTAAATGAGGTTTTATTCTTTCTAACTTCAGAAACGAAAGAATCTTACTCAGGTTTACACAATATTTTACTTTTGTTCAGGCTTGCTATATTCTATTTACTACTATAAGATTTAGTATTCCCTTTATCCTCTATTTATGTATCTTTCCCACTTACCGTCTTTGGTTAGTTGAACATCTATACATCTTTCCTTACTTTTCTTTATAGCTTCCCTTTTGCTTCCTACTTTCCTGGGTGGGTATCCTTAGAACTTTACTATTTCTTTCTATCCATTTACTTTTTTGTCTCTGACTGCCTAAACATCTATGCATCTTTTCTTCCTTTCTTATAGCTTTCTTTTTTTTTCCACTCTATTAAGTAACTATTCTTAGCACTGGTATTTTCTAGTTTCATAGTTTAACTTGATATTTTACTAATAATTTCCAATAATCATGGAATGATTCGTGACTAGAGCAAGAATTAGAGTTACTTATTGGGAAGAAATTTAAGTAGCCTGAGGAATGCTTACTAACCTATCTATAGAGCTTGAGGACGTACTCAAGGATTGGATACTGGAGAGGTAGTGCCTTATATACTAGTATCTTGGGCATACTACATATACAAGACCCTATCATTATGCCCATTACAATCAGTGACTTCCTAGACCATGCTCTGATACCATCTTAGTAACATCCTCAATCTGGAAGATGTCTCGGAAGGGAATAGGTCGTATTATCTCCCTGAGCCTCTGACTTTCTAACTATAAACAACATTAATACTATTTTCTCAATCAAAATCTTATGTATGAGACCGTTGTCCAAACTCGACAACATGAAATGCAAACTTCAACACTTGCTTTATAACTTTATAGACATATGTTTTAACCTTATACAACAACCAACACAACACTAGTTACTGATACATAACATCTTTCTGACTCTAACTGAGCTCTCTCTCTCTTTCTAACTTAACCTAATGGACTCTATACCCTAGTGACTGCCATCAATATCCATCCTCCTAAGCTCATCCTCTGAGTAACCTGCAAAATAAAGAAATTGGTAGTGGAGGGGGGGTGTTAATTCGTTTGAACGATCTAAGTGAGTGGAAAATTTAAAAGTAGATACTAAAAGTGCTTTTAAAATTCCTTGGTTCTAAAATCATATTCATCTCAAATCATCTTTTCTGAAATCTCTTCTATTAATTGATAACTACTTTCTTTCTGGAAAATTTTTCTTAAGTTTACTTTTGAAACTTTGGTTCTGAAAACCTGTATATAAAAAGTCTATTTTGAAAACTATTTCTAAAGTATCTGTTTCTAAAAACTATCTCTTCTATATCTGAAAAATATTTTTGAAAACTGATCTTTTTCTTTGAAAAACATGACGTATGGGGCGTTACGTATCGTTGTCCCCCCATGCTTCTAACTAGAGCCAGGAGTGCAAATCCATGACATTGGGACGTTACGTATCACTGTCCCTTAAAACATACAACTACCTATCCCTGAAACTAGTGGTCTTCGGGCGTTATGTATCATCATCCTGAAATCCACTGAATTAGAATTGGGGATGCAGATCTATACGACTCTTCAAGTTCTAAATCTAGGATCTAGGGGCATCTATCATCCCTAGTTCTGAACTAGGATCTGAGGGCGTTACGTGCCGCCGTCCCTAGTCTTCAACATATGCATATGTCATCCATAAATTCTATGTATGTATCAAGTTACATAGAGAAGTAGTTTTTTCCCCATGCCTCGAAAATATAAAACCATGCTTTTGAAAACATCTTTTTCTAAAACATTTCTCGGAACATGCTTAATTATAATACAATACAAAAAAAACTTGGCTAACGCCCTAAAAACAGAAAATGTAAGTATGATATTTAAAACAATCATAAAGTAAAATTGTAACGACCGGTAGTTTTTACTACTATTTATGGCGAAATTATTACGTACGGAATGAAGGCATGTGAAATAAATTACGATAAGATTCAAATAGAATCATGAGAAGACTTTGGGAACGATTAGCAAATTTCTTGAAGTCCCGGGAAGAGACTGTACCGTGTTTATTTTGGACTGCCCGTAGTATTTTGAGCTTCACTTTCTCATACGATCTCCGATTTTTATGAGTTTTATATCGTCGGAAAGCTGAGATCAAGACCTACAACTTTCGCGTTAAATATTTTCCCAAATTCGGATCAGAAGGTGATCAAAAATGCAAGTCAAAATCCTGATGAATAGTGATTTCGGGGTCAAAATATAAAATCTCCAATTCTCTCCATTTTTCTACACAATTCTACAAGATTCTTTATCATTTAAGTCATAGTATATAAAGGGTTTACTATTCACAAAACCAAAACTATTGAGAACAAATAGAAGAAGAAGACGTAAGAAAAGAGAGGGAAAGAAGGAAGGAAGAAAAAGAGAAGAAGAAATGGAGGAATAAGAATAAGAAAGGGAGGAGGAAAAAGAAGAAGAAGAAGAAGAAGAAGAAGAAGAGGAGGAGAAAAGAAGAAGAAGAGAAGAGGATTAGAAAGCTTGGAAGAATTAGAGATGAAAAAAACAACAAAAAGAAGGTAAAATCCATTTGACCCAAACCTTGTTTTGATTAATTTTGGAAGTATAATAGTAGAATAGAGATGATAGCATGATGCGGGATGCAATTTGGTGACATAAATATAGGAAGTATGATTCTTGAATTAATACTTAAATTCCAAGTTATAAGATTTTGATAAATTAATGTTATGGTAATTATAGTGGCATGCTAGGGATCTTATATTAATGGGTTGTAAGTAAAGAAGTTGATTATTGAGTTAAGTAGTTAAGTTTTGATAGTTTAAAGGTTTTGTTAGTAATGATGGTGGTAAGAACAAATGAGTAGTTAATGATGTTAACTTGGTAAGGATGGTTGTTTTGAATATTATATAAAGTCTTGAATGATGTTAGTATGTGATGATTGTGTAAATGGGGGTGGAATTACCTAAGGTTGTAAGAATGAGGAAATTAAGAATATTGCACACCAAGTGTTCGACAAATTGCCCCAATGGACTAAAGTAATTATTTGGAAAAATTTAACACAAAGTAATATGTGTTATAGACATTAGGAAGTCCGAAGAATACGGAAAAAATTAAATAAAATCGGAAGAGCGGCCTAAATCGTAAATGGGCAACAAGTTCCAGAAAACAGAGCATTCTGGACAGGTCACATTTTTGAATTTATAACTTGAGTTTTAGATCTCCGATTGACAAGCCGTAACTTTCTGAGTAACATAGACACAATTACGAGTAACATATCCAAAAATAAAAAATTTTGGACTTAAGACGCTAATGTAGAAAAATCTCCAAACTCAACTGATCGGCAGTAAAGTCTGCACCTGTGACCTGACCTAGGCTCTGTTTTTGATTTTTTAAAATATGTTTCGGGTGTCCAAATGATGTTTCGTCAGTGCCAAAATAAACTAGACACATAGGATCCTAACATATAAAAAATTCAGAATCATTGGACTTAATAAGAATTTTTGGCGGAGTTTCAGAGTGGAGTGATTAGCAGGGACTGATCTGATTCTGTCCCTGCTGAACAGCTGGTAGAAATCAGTTTGTTTACAGAGTTCCGGGAATCGAAATCAGGATCCGTAAAATTTTGGGTAAAGTAGACTCATAGAGGATTCATCTATAAAAATTTTGAGTCCAAATTCTTTACCAATTGTTCCTAGAAAAATTCCAAATTCTGACCCAAAACCTGGAAAATTCTGGTTCATATATTCTTATAAGTTCATTAAATATTTCTTTGTTCTAACCATTCCTTTATTCTTATAGATCAACGTCAGGACTCGCAACCACCATCGACACCGTGAAAAGATGCCGTCAAGCCCAAATCTGTGAGTGGAATAATTATTTTCTTGATGTTTTGTTTGATATATTTTTAATAGTCATGTTTATTGATTTGTTTTTGAGAAATTTTGAGATTTGTTTATGATTTCATATTGAGATTCTGATGATGTTTCTAAATAAGAATTTTGGTCTTGAGATTTTATTTGGAGATAAGTCTTAAATATTGACGTTAATTTGATTCGATAATATTTGTGGTAAATTTATTGTTGATGTTGAGATTTATATTGATGAGTTTTAGATTTGAGATTTCTATGAGTCTTGAAATCTATTTTGATGATGATTATTAGTATGGATATGATTTATGTGACGTTTTAAGATTTTGATGATTTGAGATGATTTCAACTTTGAGATTTTTTGACTACCGACGTGATGAGGATGATGATGTTTTATAAACGAAAGATATCAGACTTTTTCTTGAGATATTTGATTGTGAGATTTGAAACCTCGGCATGATGTTTTTGTTTTTGGAATTGACGGATTTCATATGGATACGGGATTTGAGATTTGACCCATCCCAGTTGTACACTAATTGGAATTGACGGATTTAGATACATGTGCACATGTGGAGGACTGAGGGGATGCCTCTAGATCCTCAGCGCTCAGATGGTATATTCCTGGGCGGAGATGCGCCTACTGGCGGAGATGCGCCTACGGGCGGAGATTGCGCTCAGATGGGACATTCCTGGGCGGAGATTGCGCTCAGATGGGACATTCATTGGCGAAGATTCTGTGACTTGTTTGTTTTTTTTTTTCTAGTAGTGCCGAGTGAATGTATGATTGATGATTTTTATATGAAGTTTTACAATAAAGTTTGCGAATTATTTTCAGAATGAATTTACATTTTCTTTACAGTAAAGAATATGATTTATTTATAGTACTTTTATGATGTCTAGCTTTTTAGTCCGATATCGTCAGTTTGGCAAGGTTATAAATTATCAGTTTCAATGATTTTATTTAGTGGACTTTTGCCGATCATTTTATATGTTTTAACATCCTTTCTCCTTTTTGTTTTAGTTCCACTCACTGGGTCCATCAGGACTCACCCCCCACTCACCAGTTTTGCAGGTTTCAATCTTTTGTTCAGACACAGTTCGTAGATGACGCAGACCTGGGACGGATTGGAAACATTGCAGTCACTAGTGGGTCGGTCTACCATGATTGGTTGTGCATCCATATAGGATGTAACAGTATTTTGTATGCATTATGGGTCGTTGTATTAGTGTGTTATTTGTACAGTGTTAAATGATGTTACACCAGATGTTTGTATGTATATAATGTTATTGTTTTTCATATATTCTCACATTGGTATATGGTTTGAGTATATATATATAAGTAATGTGTGTCGCATAAGAATGTGATTATTGAGATGGAAGGCTTAGGTAACAGTGGGGACTGTTGCCTGCCGGTAACACCTCCAAATCGGGGATGTTACAAAAATCAATTTAAGAAAAAGTGTGTCTTAGAGACTTGGAATTTGGCTGGCGTAATGTCACTGCACCGAAATGATTTGTTGTTCCTACGATAACTTTTAATGGACAACTTAGTTAGAATACATATCATAGAATATACTTTGAATCTATTATCCCTACAAGAGGTTTCTCAACTATTTCATGGTAATTTACGTGTATATAAGATGATAAGAAGTCTTTCGGGTGGTCTCTAATATCCTGAGTCGAAACTAAACTGGTAAAAAAATATCCTGGAAAATAGCCACATGTCACGACGTAAAGATTGGCGCATCGCTATGCGACCTCGAGATGGCTGAGACAGAGAGCTATTTTGGTTCGTGTCACGACGAGCGTGGACTTGCGTCGAGACGTACACAAGACAGAATCGAATTGGGGTTTATTTTTCCATAACATGTTGCGACTTGTGATGCTTGGCATCGCGACACAAGGCCAGTTTTAGGGTCTAATACCAACCTTTCTAAGTCTAACTTGCTTAACCATACTTCTCACACTAAAACCTTTTTATAAACACCTCTTTAACAACACTATATATACTCAAGAGCCATATTTAACCCCAACTTATGTACCAATTTATCAATAACACACAAGAAGCACATTCAACATCCCCCCAATACATTCACATACACAAAACCCTCAATCTATAATAATGCTATCATGTTACTTCCCAAAATATATGCTAACAACCAAATTAAAGCCAATTTAACAATCCTAAATTTTAGGATTTATAAGGTACGAATTTGGGGCTTTATACTCTTTGTTAAAAATTGAAAATTGAGAAGATAGAAAGAGAATAGAAGCTTACTTGACCAAGAAAACTTGAGAGCTCATCACCATTACTTTAGTATTTTCATGGAAATGAAGAAAATTATGAAGATTTTTCCCTCACTTCAAGCTCACATTTTTCACTTCTCAAGGGGTGCATGAATAGTGCCTTATGTATACGCAAGGTGGCTGATTTTTTATGATAAAAGGAGTGGCTGAGATTTTTCCACATGTCATATTTCTAGTCCATTCTCGAAACTACTGTAGCAGTTAAGAAAATTATAATTTTTGACCTACTTTAGATTCTAATTTGGAAAAATATTCAATGCAGAAGTTGTAGGTCTCGATCTTAGCTTTCCGAAAATATAAAATTCATAAAAATGAAATTCTTATGAGGATGGTATGGCCCAAATACTCTAGGCTATCCGGAGTGGAAACATTGTACCGTCTCGTATCGAAAACTCGAAAAAAATTTCGGTTGTCCCCAAAATCATTTCATGAGTGTATATGTGTCCCACATAACTATATTATGTAACATTCGTCTTAGAATGAAATAGTAGTAAAGATCACAAGTTGTCGAGATTACCGGGTCATTACAATAACACTATAAAAGTAATATGTTCTTAAGATTGTAGGTTCTAATTGTTGGACAATTATGACCCATAACATCATTATTTGTAAAAAACATGGTGTTTTTGTACAAATTAACTATGTGACAAAGGAAAATGCTCTTTTATCATTTTGCAATTGGATTATTTGGATATATAAATGATAAAAGTCTATATGATAAGTACGATATTAATACGATATGAGACAATATTAATCCATGAATGGTTTAATCATTAAATATCCATAGTCGTAGTATTATCGAGACTGGACATTGATAATACAGAATAGACTAATATTACACTTGTGCTAGTTATGGAAGTTTAACAGTATAGTTCTCATATATTTAATATTGGATACTTATGCAAGTGTGATAGGAGGTTCAGATAGTCGTTTGACCGGAATCCCATTGGTAGTATAACTATGTGTCTATGGGAATTTGAATCAGGGTAGGTGTATATGGTCTTAACCTGAGACTTACATCGCTAATACTTGCGATAATCAGTAGCTTTGGTTTTGATCATTCGGGGCTTTAACAAGTTCTGTGTATGCCTCTTCTAGGTATACTGAAAATCGTAGTGTATTGGATGTGATGTCAAGATGAGAGTATCACTTCACTTATATGGAGATGATGATCACACATGGATACGAAACTAGTACTCTTAAATGCTGCAGCCATCGGGATAGTATGACTAGGTCATGCTTATCTGATTACAGAGACTACTTACTAGTGATTCGATATATGCTTCGTACGGGGCAAACACAATTCCAGCCTTAGGTCTAGCATGTGCATTCGATACTGAATTGTATTACGCAATACATAGTATACTACGCCTGATGCAGATTATGTATTCTTCGTTGAATATTTCTGGAGAATTTGGTAGGCATTGTACTTTACTAGAAGCCAACCATGTCTTGTAAATCGATGAGAACGTGGTACGCGATATGCACGTATCGAATAGTCTGACAACCGAATTACTGCCAACATATCCAGGGATCTCTTGGGTCACGCTTCTTAAAGATTCATCGATGACATTTAATTCGAACAAAATTAATCCGAGATTAATTATAAGAAAGAAAACTAATCTAGGATTAATTGCGATAAGAATTTATTTGGGATTAAATTCATCTAGAAGAGAGAACTCGATTAATTTGGAATTAATCAGTAAAATAAATTTCATAGTTAAATTGAATTTTTCTATTTAATTTATTTAATTAGGCTATAATAATATATCGAACATATTAATTGAAATATAATTTCAATATGAAATTAAAATTGTATTTTAATTCAAGCGAACGAATTAATTTGGAATTAATTCGTAAGCGACATTCGTAATAATTTTGCTAGGCATTATTATTTAATTAAATTGGATTTAATTACGTAACGACGAAAAATTCGTTTAGTCGGATTAAACGAACCGGGCCCAAAGTGTGTTGTGTAAGCCAACTTGAATTTGGAATTCATAATTGAGTGGGACCCACAACTTACATCACATATCACTATTTATGATGGAAGTAGTTGGCTTTTTTAAAAAGTATCTTTTGCCAACACACACACAACTTAAGTAACATATTTTTGGAAAACACAAAAGACACTATTCACTCTTCTCTCCCATTTCTTCTCTCTTATGGCCGAATGTTGGCAAATTTTTGTTTCAATTTTGTTCAAGCTAGCACTTAAATGAGTCAAAGAAAGGTGATATGGAAACTCACCCAAGAGTTTGGGACTCAAGAAGAAGGCTTGGAGCTTCTACATTCAAGGAAATTTTTGAAATCTCCAAACCGATCATTGTAAGTGTTCCGTAACTTACTCGTTAAATTCACACTACAAATCACGTTTAGAGATCCTATGGCATGCGTAGGACACTAACACTAATGTATTATAACCAAACTAAACATGCATTATACTATCAAATTTCAACTAATGAAACATAATCATGGAACTTAAAAAGTAAGAAAAACCTAAAAGTGTGTTGAAGATGATGAACAAAAAATCAAGTCGAGTTGCCTATGTCCTTAAGAACTTATTAGCCCCGCCTCGGTGCTCTACGGATGGTTTTATGGCTAACATCTCCCAATATTACTGGAATGTTTCTAGTAGAAGGGGCAATCCTTTCCACAAAAACTTGAACGATGACAAATGGTGGAACTCACTCTTTTTATATGACTTTCTAGACAAATGAAAGACTTATGAATGTTGGAATTTCTGGATCACAAAATGAATACAAGACCCTCCTGGCTTAGGGTATAACCCTTAGGAGGGTTAAACCCTTTCCTAATGCCTTTAAAGGTCCAGAGATGCATCCTTCCAATTTAGAGGACATATCCCTTTATCATTGTGCTTTTCCCATAAGACACTACTTAAGAGACATGTCTCTTCTATTTATACTATATATATATTAGAGAATTTACAACAATAATTTTTACAATAATGGAAATAATTTTATCAACGTTATTTACTTTTAGGATTTTCTTTATGTAGACAGTACTTCGGCTTTAGTTTCTACTATAATAGTGGCATCTATAATCCTGCTACCACTACATCAACTCCATTGACAACTTCTACTTCTTCAAAGATTTTGTAAAATGACTTTCTTTCAAGAAAGACACCGCCACGTTTTCTGAGCCCATTGATATATCAATGGATGAGCACAATTTTTCAAAGCAAGGTATTGACATGGAAACCCTCCTTATAACCGTGACTGACACCACCATTGTTTAGTTTGAACTTGGATTGTCTTGACTTTGGAGATAGACTTGAGATGGCTTGAACACATTCATTTTGTTTTTTGGCTTCCTGATATTATGTAGCAATAGGTGCCAAAATTCATTTCCTGTATATTGTGTAACATGGGGAAAATTTACAAGATTTATAGCTAATATTTTTCTTTTGTTGATAAAGTAGCTATTTGGCGTTACTTTACAAGATGCTAGCCACAAATTGCTTCATGATTTCATGTATTGTTTTTAGAAGTTCATGTATAATTTTGGAGGAAATCATGGAAGATTTGAAGCGAATCCTCCAAAAGTTAAAGGACAGAATATATCAAAGGTGTAGGAAATGACCCAAAGTTGAAAGACAACCATTCCTCAAATCATAGGATGAAATTGTTGCACTTTATTAGTAAATCACATTTATAACAAGTAAGTCATATGTTAGCTCATCTTTTTTTATTCATTATAATGTGACCAATTGGCCAAGCTTTTACAAAATATTTCGTCAAATAAGTCATAAGTTGGCTTATTCATTTTATTCATAATAAAAAGTGGCGCTCATGTTAAACTTGTGCAAAAGTCTAAGAAGAAATAAGAACATAACCATATAAATGACCATAACACACAAATAAATAAAAAAAATAATAATAAGAAAATAAATGGAAACAAATTTAAATACTTCGAACCTCCAAATTAAACGAACCAGATAGACACTCCATAACAAGGCTTCTTTTCCTCCAAGTGAATTGGAAATACACTTGATATTTCTTCATGTGTTACTTAGATTTCTGTGACATTGTCTTCACTTTCCTTCTAGAAATTTAATAGCAAAGTCATACTTGTTGTGACACAACTAAAGGGACGTGAATTTCTCCCACCATGAATCGAAAACACTTTCCAGCAATTGTGCCAACTCCCAAAACACATCCATTATATTCATAAGACATCAAAAATATCCCAGAATTTCCAGTTTAGGCAGATCTGATGTGCAAATCGAAATTACCCAAAAATATGCTTTAAATCAAATTTTCCAAGAAGATTAATCAAATTAATCCAACACCAAAGAAGTCCCACCACATATGAAATACTCTAGAATAATTCTAGGCTATTTTAGAGTGGATCAACAACTCTAGAATGGAAACCATAACAATGATTAAATTGGAACTTAATTACAATAATTTATTCCAATACTACTTCACACATTCCCTAACTCTTCCATTTCACCATCCACAACCAAAAGCCCCAAAAAATCAGATTTGAAGAACCCTAGAACATTTCTAAATCATGAAGAAATAAGAAATCAAGATTTCCAAGCTTAAGGTTTGAAGTCCCACAAGCTCTTTCTACATCATATCATCTGAACTCCCAACCGATTCTCGATCTTCGACGATTTTCTGTAAAATTTTTAATCAATCTTCTTAGGACCATACATTAATGTCTCATTTTTCCTCCTTAAAATAGAATTTTGGTGTAGAAACCTCATTTTCTAGGTACAAGAAAGTTTCTCAGGAGACTTCTTATGTTCCACTTTATGCCATTGGTTTCTTAGTCTGACCATCGGAGGAACCACAAATGTTGGCTATCTCCTCTAAAAAAGAAATGGCAGAAGGTGGTTAAAGACTTGAAGGATGTCGAACCTTGTGTAGGCACTACATTTTTACATATAAGTCCCGATGATGAGCCTAGTACGGAGGCATTACTCTTTAAGTCGAGGAAGTCGCGGGAAACAGACGTCGGAATGGAAAATTCAGAAATCAATACCTTGTTGGACTTAATTCGTTTGCTTACCTTCGGGATTGCTCGTTGAACCTCTGTTTTAAAACTTATCCTTGGCCCAAACGCCCGCAAGCCACATGCCAAGCAACACATCAAGCCACAAGCCCAAGCCCACCAAAAAGAACCAAAACACACGCCCCAAGCCTTCCAAGTCACATGCCCATCCTCTCCAAAATAACAATCCACATATTAATCATTGAAATCCAAACAAATCACCTTCCCGAATTAAAAGAATCAAATTAAATCACCTTCCCGAATTAAAAGAATCAAATCAAATCTCATAAATCACATTCCTAATTAAATTAAATCACATGCCTAAATTAAATCAAATCTCACAAATTACCTTTCTAAAGTGAATAGATTTTTCCTTATGACACACTAATTATAGATATCCCTATAATTACATAATATTCTTTCCCTTCCCGTATAAGGATAACCTCAACCCTCTCCTATAAAAAGGACCACAAACCAACCGTTCATCCCCCTGGCCAGCACATTCATGCAAAAAGCAAAGAAAAATCCCTCTCAATTGTCGTGAACACGGTGCCCTAAAATCCCTCAATTGCCGTGAACACACTGCCCTAAAATCCCTCTCCATTGCCGCCTAACTGAAACCAGCAAACAGCCCTTAACATCACCGCAGAAAACTCCCTTCCTTTCATCGAAAATTGCACTTAAAATACCTTCTAAAACCGCATGAAAACTGCCCCCTTTTGACCACTGAAACTGCCAAAAAACTGCACTGTCTTCATCACCAAAAAACTACCCTGAAATCTGTCATTTTCACCACAAAAAACAGTCCCTAAAATCTGCCCTTTTATCACCAAAAATAGCCCCTGAAAAACAGCCCTTTTTTTCATAAAAAACAGCCCCTGAAAAACTGCACCTTTAAACTCGCAAACAAATCCAGAAAAACTGAACATCCATCGCATAAAAAAGTCCCCTAACACAGTCCAAATACCGTAAAAATAGTGACCAAAACAGTAGCTAACATAGAGCAAAACAGCAGCCCAAACAGCGAGGCAACGAAGGAAAACAACGAACCAGTAAATAAGAAAAGTTACGGAGCATCAACCTTTCCGACAACCGCGTAACGCACTTCTAAGAAGTGACTTAAAATGTTAGACCTGAGGGAACCCTTTTATTTATTCTAGTTATTTTTCTATTATTTATTACTATTTCTTCGTATGCATATTGTTGGTTATGTATGTTGTGGCCATTGGATGAATGATTTTGTGTTATCTCTCACGGTATATCGGATGGAAACCGAGACATAAATTCCATAGCTGAATCCGAATGGATGGTGGTGCGGTCTATACTTGGGATACAATGCCATGTACCGCTTAAGAGACACACATATTTCATTTCATCCAATCTTGTATTTATCCGTTGTTCATTAGGAATAGTATGTTATTTTAATGCATGATTTAGTTATTTTCTTTATGTTAGGAATTTGATCATCTCTCTTTAATTTTTGTGCTTAGATAATTGTTATTTATTTATGTTTCTGCATGTATTAGTTTAATCTGCTCATGAGATTGTGTGCTTGTCGTTATGTCGACTTACTTTTATGCATGAAAACTTAGATATAGGTTTTACTTTTATGCATGTGAACTTAGATATAGGTCTCATGCAAACTTAGATGTAGGTAATTTTCGCGTATGTAAGTTGCATAGACTTGGTTAGATTATTGCACAAATCCTTTCATTACAAATGGCATAAGTAAAGGACCAGTCCGAACCCAATGGTTTGAGGTCTTCCCTTGCGAGGGGTGAGTGCGGCCTTAAATCATTTCGCAGTTCACACTGGGTGGCGATTCCATTATTCTCTGATTTAGTCCCCCGTGGGCTACTCCGTACTCCCAACTAGGTCGCGATCCTGGAACAGCATTATCGATTTCTGTGTCCTACAGTCTGGCGACTCCACTGAGGATAGAGAATCGGCCCCGAAATAAGGTCTTGTAATGTTTGTGATTTGTGCTTTAGTTGACCGTGTCTGTCGTGGGTTGAAGGTGTTTAATCAAAGGCATTATTAGAGCTAAGTAATGGTTTGGTGTCTTCCTTCATTCACTACTTTTCTATGGCTGAAGGGAAAAGCTGTGAAGGGACCTAGATAATCATTTACTCGAAGCTTACTGTGATGGACTAATTTGGATGACTTTTTATTTATTCCTGTCACCAAGGCGATAAGAGCCTAAGAGGCTTGGGTATTTAAAAGAGTTCGCTCCACCCTCCCTGTGGGGAATCTTCAATAGGAATCCATTTGACAATCAGTCATGCATTATAACTCATCGGCAAGTACCTTAAGGTATAAAAAGGGTGTGCTTACTTGGTCGCTTGAACCCTTGAATGGGGAGTCCTAGTCGTGGGCAATCCTTCGCCGGTGAAAGCCTTTATCTATACCCCTATAAACTCGCATATGAACTATAGTTGTAGAACTAATAGAAACCATTCCTTTATGTCTGTGTTTGGGACCATTGGTATTTGGATTCAGTTGGACTTTTTGTCATAAGGTATGGGCTTGTTAGGCCATTTAAACTAGGACGAGTCCGTACTTTATGAAAATTGGGCCAAAAGCTTCTAAAATGACAATGGACCACTTTATGTTTAGACCCCTTATCATTTGAAGTTGTTTAGCCATATTATCACAAAAGTGTAAACCTGTTGGGCCTTTTTTAACTGGGACAAGTTTACACCTCGTAATAGTATGATTGAATGCTTTAAAATGATAATGGGCCGACTTATATATTCCATGCATTGCACGCATACATGCTAATATATGATTTTAAAAGACAACATAGATACCCGTTGGGTTAGGGAAGAGGGAAGACTCGTCAATAGACCACTATCCAACATGAGCAAATCAGTTAACGAGGGATCTCGTATGGACCAACTGGAAACTAGTCTCACCAAGGTTACCGAGCAGTTGCAAGCTTTGACCACCGCTATGGCCAATATGGCTATGCCCCATGCTGGGGGCGGTTCTGAGAATGAGAGGTGTGAGGACCTTCCGAATAGATTAAGTGATGATATCTCTGTCTTTGATGATGATATGGCTGAGTATGCCGCGGGAAGGGTAGCAGGGTCTCAGGCTGAATTACAGAAACTCCAAGATCATGTATAGTCAGTTACTCGTAAGAAGAGGGGTAAGGATGAAGATTTGTTGGACTATGAGGTAATGACTTTTGAGGAGCAGCTGCCTGCTCAGTTTAAGATACCTGGCATAGCCAAGTTCAATGGGAATAGGGATCCGAGGGTCCATCTCCGACAGTATGTTTCTGTGATGAGCTCAGTAGGTCTGTCGAAGCGTCAAGTTCAGAAGATGTTTGGAATGTCGCTTGAAGGGACATCTGTAGTATGGTACCATGGCCTGGAGAGGAAGGTCAATGATGATTGGAGGGCATTGGTAGAGGCCTTTCTGAATCAATATGTCACAGATCTAGAGATCGACTTGTCGCTTCGTGACTTGGAGAATACCTAACAGAAGCCGGAGGAGAGCTTCAAGGATAATGTGGATCGCTGGAGAAGCCAGCCTTTGAAAATACAGACTCAGCCCTCGGAGAAGGACCAGATCAAGATGATTATCAAGGGTACCAAGCCCTTTATTTATGGAAAGTTGAGGAGGCTGACCTCTATGATTACTGATTTCTAACAGTTGAGGGAGACTGCCATGGATATTGAGGAAGAAGAAGTGGAGAACATTAAGTTTTATGGCTTGAACAAGAGGACTGTTGGAGGATCATCAGGTGCCAAGCCCGTTTCTGTTGAGGTAGCCACCGTCAGAAACCGGCATTTTTCCAACTTGGGTAGGCCTTTGTCTAAGGTGCTTGAGAAATTGACAAGGCAAGGACTCCTAAAACCCTTAGAATCAAAATCACTTCCACACCCTCCACCACCACACTTTAACCTGAACCTTTACTGTCACTACCACCAGCCGAAAGGCCATGACACTGAAAACTGCGCCCGCCTCAGACATGAAATCCAAGACCTCATCGACTCCCACAAAATACCCGACCTATAAAAAAAGTAACCAAACACACACAGAAACCCCATACCTAACTATCACTCTATTCCACCACTCACCTATATGATTATCTCTGGCCTACCTGAAAGCCTTGTCCTCCAAACCTTTGACCACCAAGCCTTTTTTTCTGGGGATTTGAGATAGCAACAGTGAGGATGAAATGGAGCAAGGGAAGAATTTCTGGCTGGACTTATGAAGCAGTGATAAAGAGGAAGTAAAATGAATGACACGCAGTGAGTGTTTTTACAGTGATATCGAGGAGAAAGGTAAGGAGGTGTTGGCCGAAGGTAGAGAAGTGGCGGAGAATGGGGATAATGCTGAAAGAGATGTAGTGCTGCATTAGTTGAAGAAGACACGAGCACAGCTGAGCATTTGGGAGTTGTTGTGTGCATCACAAGAGCACAAGCGTGCCATGGTTGAAGCCTTGAGCAAGATAATAGTACCGAAGGATGCCAACTCCGCAATATTTGTTGGATCGGTGTAAAAGAAAGCTTTGCAAGTGATAACCTTTTCCGAGGAAGAACTTATGGCGGAGGGAAGGAATCATAATAGGCCATTATATATAAGAGCAGAAGTAAAGGGTAAGAAAATGTCTTGTATAATGGTGGATGATGGCTCATCTATCAATGTGTGTCATTTGAAGATCTTGTCGAGGTTGGATATGAAGACGACAAATCTGAGTCCTTCCAACATAACTATCAAAGCTTATGATGATATCAAGCAAGAAGTTGAGGGTACTTTTACTGTAGTGGTCAAAGTGGGCCTAATAGAGAATGAGGTCGAGTTCACGGTGCTTGATATCCCGGCCTCTTTTGCCTTGTTGTTGGGGAGGCCATGGTTTCACAAGCTTGGGGGCGTGACTTCTACTCTGTATCAGGTCATCAAGTTTCATTATGGATGAGAGATTGTCACTATCAGAGCTGAAGTAGATAATGTTGTGGCCGCCTTAAAGATACAACCTTTAACAAGGCCTTGAGCAGAAATCGGCAACCTTTAAGGAGTGGGTAGATCCTAAGGTGGCTAGGATCATGGAGAAGATGAAGTTCGAGCCAGGTACAGGTTCAGGTGTTGGAGAAGCATTGCCCGACTTTAAGGGGCAGACCACCAGGAGAGGTTTGGGATACAAGTCCGATGAGGAAAAGCCGAAAACAAAGAAGAAATGATTGAAGCTGATGGAACATTTTATGAAAGCCACAAGGTATCAAGGAGAGCGTGAACCAGTGGAGGTCAACTGGTTCATGGTGCCAGGATTTGAGATCTTCCAGGATGTGCTGGGTGAGAAACCATTGTACAAAGAAGTTGCAAAGGAGGAAGACAAATGGGAAGAAGAGCTGATGAAGCTGGAGAGCCTGACCCTCGAGGAGAATAAGGAGACTAAGGAAAACCTGACTGAGGAGGGTGAAGCGTCTGTGGATGACGAAGACATTTATCTTCCTGATTTATTTGAGTGTACTCATGCATTCGCTAATAATAAAGACATTTATTTTGCTTACTTTCCTGAGTCTCTTCCCTTCAACTTACATGACTTGAGTATTTGATATCAACTCAACCAAAACGAACACATTTAACCTTGGCACGCCTGAAAGCCCCAAGGAGGTCTTAATTGTAAGTGAAATTACCTCTGAAGAGCGGGAGAAATTAGAGGAGATGTTAGTCAAATATGCTAAAGTATCCGCTTGGTCCTACGAGGACATGCCGAGAGTAGACAGAAGCATTGCCCAGCATGTGATACCGACCTATCCGAACATGAGGCCAATAAGCAGAAGCTCCGAAGGATGAGACCTGAATGGGCTGAAAAGGTTATAGAGGAAGTCAAGAAGTAGATAGATGTGGGATTTCTAGAAATAGTGAAGTACCCCGAGTGGTTGGAAAATATTGTGCCAGTGCCGAAGAAAGATGGGAAGGTTAGAATGTGCGTGGATTACAGAGACCTCAACAAAGCTTACCAGAAGGATGATTTTTCTTTACCCCATATAGATGTGCTTGTTGATAGTGCGGCTTTACCTGCCATATACTCATTTGTGGATGGGTTCTCCAGATATAATCAGGTTCTTATGGCTAAAGAAGATAAACATAAGACTGCCTTTGTCACAGAGTGGGGTACGTATTGCTACAAGGTGAATGCAGGAGCCACTTACCAGCGGATGGCCACCACATTATTCCACAACTTGATGCATAAAGAGATTGAAGTATATGTAGACGACATAATGGTGAAATCGGAAATAAGAAGCGGACATAAAGAATCATTGGAGAAGTTCCTTGAATGAGTTGACAAATATAACTTGCGACTAAATCCCAAGAAGTGCGTGTTCGGAGTAACATCGGGAAAATTAGTAAGACACATGGTCGGAATAGAATTAGACCCTGAGAAGATCAAGGCGATTACCAAAATGCCTGCACCGAAGAAAGAGAAAGAAGTGAGAGCCTTCCTCGAGAAAATTCAGTACATCAGTCGGTTCATCGCCAAGATAATGCAGTATGCGAGCCAATTTTCAAATTGCTAAGGAAAGACCAGTCAGTGAAATGGAATGAGCAATGCCAAGAAACTTTCGACAAGATCAGGGAATACTTGGTGAAGCCTCTTGTCTTAAAACCTCCGAGACCAGGCAAACCCTCTGTACGGTATTTGTGTTAGGTTTCTATTAAGTCCCAAAGATAAAATCAAGCAAGAAATCATGTGTGAATACTCAAAGAAATATGGCAGAATCATACTCACATTGATTGGATTGGATGCGACGAAGAACAAAACTTTTGGCTCCTCCTTGGAAGCTCACGGCGATGGGCTGTTTTGTCCTTCATGGAATTCGGCCATGGTTGTCCTCCAAGCTCCAAGCTTTGTGTTGTATATTTCATGCTCACGAATGAGTTTCTCTATCACCTTAGTATAGACTCTTTTGGTGTGCTAGCACTTGGTGATTTTTACCACAAAAATTACCCTTGTATCTCTTTGAACTTTCGGCCATGGAAGAAAAACAAGAATAAGAGAAGTTTGGCCCTAGGCCGAATATAAGTGGAGAGAAGAATGAGATTGATTTTTATTTTTATGTATCTAATACCAAAAGCAAAAATTCAAATACCAAATCAATAAAAAAATGGTAAAAGTCTTTCAATCAACTCACTTTAGAGTGTTTCACACTCAAGCATCATTTCTCATCTACTTCAATCAATCAAAGTGACTAAAGTTGACAAGTGATGTGATGGTTAATGTGACATATGGGCCCCACTCGATTCAAAATGCGAGTGGGCCCGCAAACACTCTCCGGTTCGGGTTTGCTAATTCCGAATTAACGAATTTCCGTCGCGACGTAATTAAATCAATTTAATTAAATAATTATGCCAAATAAAATTACTATTCACGTCGATAGCGAATTAATTCTAAATTAACTCGTTCGCCCGAATTGAAATCTGATTTCAATTTCGCCTCGAAATCCATTTTCGTTCAACATATCGAATATATTATTTTATCGATTAATTCCAAATTAATCGTTTTCTCTCTTTAAATAATATTTTATCCGAGATGAAATATCTCCGTAATTAATCCCAGATTAATTTTCTCTCTCTACGAGTCATACGTCATTGGTGAATCTTTGGGAAGCGAACCATGAGATTCTCAGATATGTTGGCAGTAAATCTGGTTATCGGACTATCTAAACACGTACGTACTTAGTACTACGTTTTTACCGATTTACAAGACATGGTTGGCTTCTAGCAAAGCACCGTGCCACCCAATTCTCCAGAAATATTCTTAAAAGAATATTATAATCTATATCAGATGTAGTATATGTAGTATTGTATATTTCGATCCAGTATCGGATGTTCATGTGCAAGGCCTGGGGCTGAAATAGTATCTGCCCCGTACGAAGCACATATCGGATGTCTGGTAACTAGTCTCTATAATCGGATAAACATGACCTAGTCATATTATCCCGATGACTACAGTACTTAAGAGTACTAGTTCCGTATCCTACGTGATCATCATCTCCATTATAACTGAAGTGATACTTCCATCTTGACATCATACCCAATACACTACGATTCTCAATATACCAAGAAGAGGCGTCCACAGAACCGGTTAAAGCCCTGGACGTCCAAAACCAAAGTATATTGATTGTCGTAAGTATTAACGGTGCAAGTCTCAGGTTAAGACCAAATACACCTACCCTGATTTGGACTTCCATAGACACATAGTTATACTACCAATGGAATTCTGAGGGGTCTATCCAGAGCGAAGCTGTTTTCCGTACCATCGGTAAAACACAACCTCCTATTACACTTGCATGAGTATCCAATACCCAAACATATGAGAACTATGCTGTTATGCTCCCACAACATGCAAAAGTGTAATACTAGTCTATTCCGCATTATCGATGTCCAATCTCGATAATACTACGACTAGGGATATTTAATGATTAAACCTTCATGGATTGATACTGTCTCATATCAACTCAATCCGGAACTAATCATAAGAACCTTCTATCATTTATACATCTTGGTGATCTAATCACAAATGATAAAAGAGCAATTTCCTTTGTCACATAGGTAATTTGTACAATAACACCATGTTCTGTACAAATAGTGATGCTATGGGTCATAATTGTCCAACAATCTCTCACTTGGCCTATAGCCAATCACTCAAGTGCCTTACACCTGAACTATGTACGGGTCGCTCAAATTTCTTCTGAGAAAATAGCTTTCGTTTGCGAATTTAAACAGTTATCATTTGATGCGATTTATTCGATCATCACATCACCATGATGTATGATCCGGCGAATCAGATGAAAGCAGTTTAAAGTACATATCGGATCGTTGATGAGACCATTAATTCCTTAGCCTGTGCTGAAGCCTAGCTCAGCTGCTAACAGAACTATATCTAATCTAATTAGATTTATTTAGATCCAAGATGCTACTATTGTTGTGACAGTCGCAGCAAAGTTCCGCTTTCGTTGTTCATTCGGCGACAGTATCTTGCTTGGAAGATTTCCATCTCACTGTTTCGTTATTCAAACTTTATAGTACCTTTATTACGACTTTTAGTCGTTTTATCGGTTAGGAAACTTGCAACAGTGAACCCAGTCAGTTCAAGTTCTCCTTCTCCATAGTATAAGACAGCATCATTAGTTCGTCTAAGATACTTAAGGATGTTCTTAACATCAATCCAGTGACTATCACTTGGATTAGCCTGATTGTGACTCTGTATGCTCAAAGCACATGAGACACCAGATAGCTTATATTTATTTCAATGTACGAGTTCTCAGAGAGTGCTAACAACCTTTTGATCTATCCCAGTAGATCTTTATTCCTAGAATAAAGGTTGTTTCTCCCAAGTTTTCTATGGAGAATTTTCATGAAAGCTAAGCTTTTACCGATTGTATTATAGGAATATCATTTACAAGGAATGACATATCATCATTACTTAGGACATTCACTGTCAGTGCGCTCCCACTAACCTCTTTATATACACAAGAATCATTTTCGTTTTGAATTAAATCATACATCATTATGATTATATCAAAACGATAGTTCCAAGAACCCAATGCTTGCTTCAATCCATACATGGATCGAATTAACTCGCAAACCCTGTTTGCTTGTTTTGATACGACAAAATCATCAGGATGTTGTAAACATCCTCCAAAAGATTTTTGTTTAAGGAAAGCGATTTTGACGTTCAGCTGCGACATTTCATAAATGAAACATGCAGCATCATCAAGCATTATCCAAATGGATTTACCGTGGCAACAGGTAAAAGGTTTCATCGTGATCGACACAATGTTGATAACGATACCTTTTCGATACAAGCCTAGCTTTGTACATGGTATGTTGCCTTCCATGCATGTCTTCTTTGAAGACCTTTATAGTACCAACAGACACAATGTCTTACGGTACATCAACCAGTCTCCAAACTTGGTTGGTATACATGGAATCCACTTCGGACGTTATGGCACTTTGCCATAAATAGGTAGTCGATACCTTGTATCATATCCTCATATGTAGTCAGTTCGTATTCTTCAATAAGATTGATATCTTTATGAGGTGAGATCAGAAACCCATACCCCCAGTTTGTTTTCTGACTCTCTCCGACCTACGCGGTTCTTGTGTATTTGAAGATTACTGGTATAGTTTCATCATTGATGAACTATTTTTGTTCCATTAAGGAATCGGTGCCAGGAACATTATTACTTCGATTTTCATCGAGTTTTACTATCCTTCCACTTACCACTGCATATAGGTATTCATTCTAGGAAAACAGTATAGTGAGCAACAATTACATTGTTCTCTTGTGAATTGTATAAGTACTATACTTTGGTTTCCCTAGGATAACCTACAATTAGGCACTAATTCGATTTGGGTTCCAGTTTGGTATCATCCAAATGTATGCCTAGCATCCCAAATCTTTAGGATTGAGAAAACCTAGTTTCTTTCCTGTTCATATCTAATATGAATTCTGTCTAATAGTTTTTATGGAACCTTATTCAAAATAAGTATTACACTGTTTAATGCTTATCCCTTTGAAGGAAAATGGTAGCTCAGAGTTATTGGGTTTCTATTAAGTCCCAATGATCATTTATAAGCAATGAAACACATGTGAATACATAAAGGAGAATGGCGGAATCATACTCACTTTGATCGGATTGGATGCTACGAAGAACAAAACTTTTTATGCCCTTTGAGTGAAGCTCAAGGCCATGGTGTTCTTTGTCCTCCATCTTCATCTTCAAGCTCTAGGCTTTATCAATAGTGATTCCAAGCTCAAAGGTGGGTTTCCCTATCACCTTGTATGCCTCTAATGTGTGCTAGCACTTTGAAGATTTGCCACAAATCATCCTATGCTTCCTTCTAGTTCTCGGCCAAGCTTAAAACAATAAGAAAAATGGCTTCCAAAGCCAAAATGGAGAGAGGAGAAGAAAGGCCACTATGGCCGAATGCATAAGGAATGAGAGAGAGATGAATGCTTTTAATTTTGTGTATATCATTTTCTTAAATGAATTTCCAAAATTCAAATAAAAGATATACCAAATTTTTCACTTTAAAAAAGTCAAAAAGCAAAAGCCATTAAAGCCTTCCATCATCACACATCACTATTCACATCACATCTATTACTATTCATGACAAGTTGTCAAGTCACTCAAAGTGAATAGACATCACATCAATCAAGTTGTCAAGTCACATCACTCAAAGTGACAAGTGATTTGACGCTTGAAGTGACTAGCGATTTGACGCTTGATTTGACTTATGTGCCGCACTCGAATGCGCTCGCAAACAATCCCGGGCTCAGGTTTGCTAATTCCAAATTAACGAATTTCCGTCACTACGTAATTAAATCTAATTTAATTAAATTATCATGCCAAGCATAATTACTATTCACGTCGCTAACGAATTAATTCGTTAGCCCGAATTAAAATCTGATTTTAATTCCGCATCGAAATCCAATTTCGTTTAATATATCGAATATATTAATTTATCGATTAATTCCAAATTAATCGTTCTCTCTTTTTAATTGATATTTTATCCTATATAAAATATCTCCGTAACTAATCTCATATTAATTTTCTCTCTCTTCTAATTAATCTCAGATTAATTAAAGTGTGAGTCATACATCATCGGTGAATCTTTGGGAAGCGATCCATAAGATCCCCGGATTTGTTGGCAGTCGGAGTATCTGAATACGTACGTACCTAGTACTACGTTTTACCGATTTACAAGACAAGGTTGGCTTCTAGCAAAGCGTCATGCCTTCCCAATTCTCCGGAAACATGCTTACTGGAATAAGCGATCTATATCAGGCGTAGTATACGTAGTATTGTGTATGTCGATCCAGTATAAGATTATCACGTGCTAGGCCTGGGGCTGGAGCTGTATCTGCCCCGTATGAAGCACATGTCGGATGTCTGGTAACTAGTCTCTATAATCGGATACACATGACCTAGTCATAATATCCCGATAGCTGTAGTATTTAAAAGTACTAAAACCGTATCCTACGTGACATCATCTCTACTATGACTGGAGTGATACTTCCGTCTTGACATCACACCCAATACACTACGATTCTCAATATACCCAGCAGAGGCGTACACAGAACCGGTTAAAGCCCTGGACGACTAAAACCAAAGTATATTGATTGTCGCAAGTATTAGCGGTGCAAGTCTCAGGTTAAGACCAAATACACCTACCCTGACTTCGGACTTCCATAGACACATAGTCATACTACCAATGGAATTCCGAGGGGTCTATCCAGAGTGAAGCTCTTTCCTGTACCATCGGAAAAACACAACCTCCTATTACACTTGCATGAGTATCATATACCCAAATATATGAGAACTATGTCGTTATGCCCTCACAACGCGCACAAGTGTAATGCTAGTCTTTTACGTATTTATCGATGTCCAATCTCGATAATACTCTAACTAGGGATATTTAAGGATTTATCCTTCGTTAACTGATACTGTCTCATATCATTCTCAATCCATGAACAAATCATAAGGACCTCCTATCATTTATAAATTTAAGTGATCTAATCACAAATGATAAGAGCGCAATCTCCTTTGTCACATAGTTAATTTGTACAACAACACCATGATCTGTACAAATAGTGACGCTATGGGTTATAACTGTCCAACAAGAGCGACTCATGATTAACCTTATCATGTCTAACAAAATTTGGTTTCTCCGTTCGAACACACCGTCAAATTGACGTGTTCCAGGAAGAGTCCACATTGAAGGAATACTATACTCTTTCAGTTATATGAGAAACTTATTGCTTAAGTATTTTCATCATGGTCTAACCTTGACGAAATAATACTTTAGCCGATCTGTTTGTCTACTTCGTGTCGAAACTCTAAAAGTTTTCGATTCGTGTTTCAAAAGAAACACATAACCATAACGTGATGCCACATCCGTAAAGGTCACAAAATATTCATTATCCACCTCTAGCCTAGCTAGATATGGGCCCACTTTCGTCACTATGAACGAGGGCTAACAGATCAGTGGCACTTACACTTTTACCAAGTAAAATATATTTTAGGCACTTTGCCCAATAAACTAGATTCGTAGACTTTATTTGAATGGAATCAAATCCATCCTAGTATCCACTCTTCAAAAGTGTGGATATACGAGTCTTGTTTAATGTGTCCCAGACAACACTGCCACAAATAAGTCTCATCTGATCAAATCAGTTTGAGCTGCTTGTTTATCATGTTAGATGTTTGAGATTTATTTATATTCAAAATATAAATACTGTTATTCACATCTAATGTGTTTATCTCAATATCATCTTTATAAAATAAAACACTTTAGTGTTCTAGAATATAAAGGTATACTCGCAAAGAGTTATACTCGATATAGAGATAATGTTTCTAGTCAAACTAGTTACATTGTAACAGTTTCCTAATTTAAGTACACACCCGAAGAGTAGTCCCTAAACTTAGGTATCTACGGTTAAAACAGCGACTCTCGTCCCGTATCCAACTCACAGCGCGATCTCATCTGAAGTCAGTATCCTGCTTATTAGCATATGCTGCAAATCAGTACATATATTTATGTACCACATTTAGTATCTAAAATCCAATTTTAATACTAGTAGTGAACATGTTTATGACAAACATACTTGAAGTCAGAGCCTTGTCCTTTCTTATATTCCTTCATGACTGCCTTGTCCATACGGCAGTTATGCTTTCAGTAACTCCGTTTGCCACAGTTTAGGTAGTTTCTTGGGATATGTCATTTGTCTTCCTAGAAGACAGTGATGATTTTGCCTTTGCCCTTTTCTACACCTCAGAAGTCTTTGGCCAAGCCTTGGCCTTCTGGGATATCGAAGTAAGATGCACCTTGCGGTTCTTGCCTTATTGCAATCTTTGGTTTTAGCTCATTGAGCATAGCCATTAACTCTCTAAGTGTTTTCTATTGCAATTAATGCTTCTAAGATCTAAGTATAGATCTATGAAGATCCTTCAATTTCAATATCATACTATAAGGATCTAATCCTTAGTTCTGATTAAGAAATTAAGGAGTCTATGCGGCACGCTTAATGGATTAATCACTAAAGTTATCATCACATGAGTATTCCAAATATCATGTTCTACTATTTGCTTAACTCCGGGCTTAGGCCCAAGACGTCACTTTTATCAAATAAAATAACTTCTCGGTTCTTAGGACTATCCTAAGGTACTATTCCCAATTTGAAAATTAAAGCCGCTTAAACACATTTTCTTCCAAGATTATGTTTTAAACATTTAATCTTTCAGTTTATCTTGATTTTAACAGTCCAACTATTTAATCAACGATTTTAGGTACATTTGAATATAATGATTATTATAGTCTAACTATATAATCAACTATACTTTTAATTGATTAAATTCAATTATATTGATTACTATAATCCAATTATAAAATCAACTATTAATTGAATCAGTTTGAATACAGTCCAACTGTTTAATTAAAACAACATTAAATATTAGTCCAACTAATTTATTAATTTATTTGACGAAAAATGAAATGTGCGCTTATGGCAAGTATCTAAATGAAATTGCAAATCTAATACTTGTCTCCCACTATTTTTCGGCGAGCCTCTAACCCTCTGTTGAGTACTCGGGAAACCTAGTTTCCTAGTGGGCTAGGTTCCCGTTAAATAACACACAATCTTGACTTTGGCCAACAAATTTTATGATAATTAACTAGGTAGATCTCTAAGATCAATTGGATCTCATCCAATTCATAGATCCAGTAGGTGGACATCCAAGTCTGAAATATATATCTTATATATGTCAATATATCCAATATATTCCCTAACCTTTTTTCCTCTGAATCAACTAAGCCTTGGCTTTGGCACAACAAACTTAATAATCCCAGTTAAGCAGAACTCATTGACCTTGGAAATATACGTAATCGATGTCGATGGACAAGAAGTGATCTTGACTTTGGCCAAAAAATCACAACTTGGACAAGACATCGATATGGAACAAAGCCTTCATGATTCAAACACATCCGCGATGGACAAAGGTCTTGACTTTGGCCAACAAACCAGTGCCAGTCTTGTATCTTGAGTAAGAATAACTCAATGGAAGGAAAAACGCTTAATATGTTGTGAGGGTTTTTTTCGCATAATTGGCAACCAATTAATTATCTTTGTTAAGGTCTCATCATTATACACCCTTAAACATGCATTCTAAAAAACATAATAAGGCGCGTATAAATAAAATAATAATGATATGCAGATGGATACTTAAACACATTGTTCCTATAACAAATCTCTCTCTCTCTCCTCTCTCCAGCTAGCACAAGTATTACTTCTACCCGATTACATAACACTTCTAAAGAAACCTCATTTACATTGAGGGGAATAGGTGAGAAGAGAAATACAAAGAGTAAGGAGGTAATAGGCTGGACACGCAGGTCCAATTAATAAATTCTAAATTTATTACAATAATTTCCAAAATTGCCCTCACCTATCTAATATCCATCCGATAAACATTATTCATGCATCGCAATCATGTATTCACACAAGCATATTATAAATCAATCTAATCCAATTAATTAATCTGAATATTAATGACCATCCAATGTTCAAACAACGATTTGATTTTACCCGAGTCAAACTCATTTTTGCGAATAAGTACTCAAAGTACGAATTTTTGAATTATACTAAAGTACAACATTAAATCCAATTTAATATGTTTTTAATACTAATTCACTATTTAATTCCAAATTAAAAATTACACTTTATTAACGATCCTTACGACTTAGATTCTAAATCTAATCGTTACGGGTCTTAAAGCCTGATTAACATCCAATGTTAATTTAATTAAAGTCAATGGGCTTTCAATTAATTTCTTAAGGCGTGGGCTTCGGCAACCAAAGCCCAATCAAGGAATAACCCCATGAGCCTAGAAATCAATTTAGGCTCAATTAAACTAAAGGTCCATCAAGTCATAATTGTACTTTATGGATATGATTTTGGGCCCAATTGGATCTAACCAATTTAGCATAAACCAATCTTGGTGCAACAAAGACCAATAAGCCCAATTACAACTTTTAAAGCCCAATTTCCAAAATAGGCCCAATTAATTAAATTACCAAATTCCAAATTTTATAACTTAATTAACAAAAGTGTATGCCATAATTAATTACCCAAATTAACATTTCCAAAACACAAATTTGTACAATTAATTATGCTCATCATGATCAAAACATGTCCAACGCATTTAAATCAAAATCAATCATTTTCATGTTTCTTAAGGTCACGGCTATTTAGGATTTTTATAAATCGATTTTGATTTCAATCCAATTGAATCCTAAATCAACATTACCCAAATGATTCCAACTCATCCAATGATCAAAATCAAAAAATACCATGACTTTAGGGTTCATCACAAATTCGGCCAAGCCATTAATTTGGGGAAAAATTGATCCAATCAAATTTTCATGAAATTGATCATATCCAACTTCAATTAAACATCATTTAAGCATACTCAATCAAACAATTTCATCAAATCATGCTCAAATTGATTTTACCCAATTTTAACCCTAAATCAATTTCATGCTTAATATGGCTCAAGATACCATTGTTGGGTTTCTATTAAGTCCCAAGGATCAAATCAAGTAAGAAATCATGTTACTCAAAGAAATATGGCGGAATCATACTCACATAGATTGGATTGGATGCGACGAAGAATAAAACTTTTGGCTCCTCCTCACGGCAATGGGCTGTTTTGTCCTTCATGGAATTCGGCCATGGATGTCCTCCAAGCTCCAAGCTTTGTGTTGTATATTCCATGCTCACGAATGAGTTTTCCTATCACCTTAGTATAGACTCTTTTGGTGTGCTAGCACTTGGTGATTTTTTCCACAAAAATTACCCTTGTAACTCCTTGAACTTTCGGCCATGGAAGAAAAACAAGAAGAATAGAAGTTTGGCCCTAGGCCGAATACAAGAGGAGAGAATAATGAGATTGATTTTTAATTTTGTGTATCTAATACCAAAAGCAAAAAGTCAAATACCAAATCAATAAACAAATGGTAGAAGTCTTTCAATCAACTCACTTTAGAGTGTTTCACACTCAAGCATCATTTCTCATCTACTTCCATCAATCAAAGTGACTAAAGTTGACAAGTGATGTGATGGTTGATGTGACATGTGGGCCCCACTCGATTCAAAATACGAGTAGGCTCGCAAACACTCTCGGGCTCGGGTTTGCTAATTCCGAATTAACGAATTTCCGTCGCGACATAATTAAATCAAATTTAATTAAATAATTATGCCTAGCAAAATTACTATTCACGTCGCTAATAAATTAACTAGTTCCCCCGAATTGAAATCTAATTTCAATTCCGCATCGAAATCCAATTTCGTTCAATATATTGAATATATTATTTTATCAATTAATTCCAAATTAATCGTTATCTCTCTTTAAATAATATTTTATCCTAGATAAAATATCTCCGTAATTAATCCCAGATTAATTTTCACTCTCATCTAATTAATCCCAGATTAATCAAGTGCGAGTCATACATCATTGGTGAATCTTTGAGAAGCGACTCATGAGATTCCCGGATATGTTGGCAATAAATCCGGTTATCGGACTATCCAAACACGTACGTACCTAGTACTACGTTTTTACCAATTTACGAGACATGGTTGGCTTCTAGCAAAGCATCGTGCCTACCCAATTCTCCAGAAATATTCTTAAAGGAATATTATAATCTATATCAGTCATAGTATACGTAGTATTGTATATTTCGATCCAGTATCGGATGTTCACGTGTAAGGCTTGGGGCTGGAATAGTGTCTGCCCCGTATGAAGCACATATCGGATGTCTAGTAACTAGTCTCTATAATCGGATAAACATGACCTAGTCATATTATCCCGATGACTACAGTACTTAAGAGTACTAGTTCTGTATCCTACGTGATATCATCATCTCCACTATAACTGAAGTGATACTTCTATCTTGACATCACACCCAATACATTACGATTCTCAATATACCCAGAAGAGGCGTATACAGAACCGGTTAAAACCCTGGACATCCAAAACCAAAGTATATTGATTGTCGTAAGTATTAGCGGTGCAAGTCTCAGGTTAAGACCAAATACAACTACCTTGATTCGGACTTCCATAGACACATAGTTATACTACCAATGGAATTCTGAGGGGTCTATCTAGAGCGAAGCTGTTTTCCATCCCATCGGTAAAACACAACCTCTTATTACACTTACATAAGTATCCAATACCAAAAATATGAGAACTATGTTGTTATGCTCTCACAACACGCACAAGTGTAATACTAGACTATTCCGTATTATCGATGTCCAATCTCGATAATACTACGACTAGGGATATTAATGATTAACCTTCATGGATTGATACTGTCTCATATCATCTCAATCCGAAACTAATCATAAGGACCTTCTATTATTTATACATCTTGGTGATCTAATCACAAATGATAAAAGAGAAATTTCCTTTGTCATATAGTTAATTTGTACAACAACACCATGTTTTATACAAATAATGATGCTATGGGTCATAATTGTCCAACAATTTGGCCATAGAACTTGAAGCACTGGCGGCGATGATGGTATAAGCAGATGAGGCGGGGGTAGAGCATGCAGTCTACTACCTCAGTAAGAAGATGCTTCCGTATGAAGCCCTCTACCAAGAAGTAGAGAAAATCTGTTTGGCAGTAGTGTGGACGTCCAGAAAACTACGTCATTACTTCCAATCATACAAGATCCAAGTGGTAGCAAAGGAGAATCCCTTGAAATATCTGCATTCGGTGCATTTGCTAGTAGGGAAGTTAGGCAGATGGCTAGTGTTACTGACAGAATTTTATATTGAGTACCATACTTCTAAAGTAATCAAAGGGCGAGCCGTAGTAGAGTTCATGGCATTACAACCAATAGAAGGAGATCAATAAAAGTTTGAATTCCCAGACGAGGAAATCCAAGCAATAATGGTCCAAAGATGGAAGAAGTACTTTGACGGAGCAATGAGCTGCAAAGGAGACGGAATAAGGATTGTGATAGTAACCCCCGAAGGAGAAATCCTACCTATGGCTAAAAGGTTAACGTTCGGAGTAACCAACAATATGGCTGAGTATGAAGCATGCACCTTTGGACTGACGGCATTGATAGCCTTGAAGGCTAATAACGTGGAAATCTATGGAGACTCGATGTTGGTAGTCCGATAGATGTAAGGAGAATGGAAATTGAAGGAAGAACGGTTGACAAACTACCGTATGCCTTGTGGGGATATAGAACTTCTGTGAGAAAAGCAACGGGAGCTACGCCTTACTTTTTGGTCTATGGGATGGAAGCAGTACTGCCAGTTGAAATTAAGATACAGTCTATGCGGGTATTAGCAGAAGCATAGTTACCTGAGCAAGAATAGGCCTCGTAGAGATTTGAACAGTTAGCACTGTTAGATGAGAAGAGAATGAAGTCCTTACATTACATACAAATATACTAGGAGAGGTTGGCTTGAGCATTCAACAAGAATGTGCGTCTTACCAAGATCAGAAAGGGTGATCTGGTGCTTAAGCAGTCAAAGCCGTCGATGACAAACCCGAGAGGAAAGTTCAGACCCAACTGGGAAGGACCCTACATAGTCTAGAAAGTAATGAAAAACGGAGCAGTGGGACTGTTAGATTTGGAAGGGAACGAGTTCACCGAGCCGATCAACGTGGTCAGATTGAAGCAATATTTTACCTGAGGAAGAGAAGACAGAGCGATCACCGGGAGGACTGGCGGAAGACATAACCCAACGGAATAGGAAATTCATTCATGCATGCATGCATACACGTAACGTACTTGCATTCTTTTTTGTGTTTGTTCTCTTTTGTATTTACAGGTTTCAAAAAGAAGGAGAAAGCGATAAATGTAAGCCAACCAGAATCAGCAACACATCAGCATCAGTTTTGGGGATGAGTCATAGGGTTGTGGCCCACATCAATATCATGAATGAATCCCAGGGTTGAGGCCCACATCAGTGTCAGTTTTGGGAATGAATCCCAGGGGGCGAAGCCCACATTATCAGCAGTTGAAAATAAGAATTCCAGTGGAGTGAAAAAAGAAGTCCTTGATGGTTAGGCATATATCTGGTGATGACATTGTTTGCTGTAGGGTGAAATCTTAGAAATGATAAGTGCAAGATGTGCTCTCATTCGGTATTCTGAGTGGTTGATCTCGGCTAGACTCGCAAGCACTTGGTTACATGATCTTAGAAGTAGAAGCCTGAGAAGTCGGCAATATGTCTAGTTGAAGAGATGGCGGGTCAGTGAATGACCATTTTCCTAGATGTCCATCCTAGTTTCTTTATGTTACGACAGGTGATATGGTTGGAAACAAAGAAAAAGTCTCTGAAGAGGAAAAATAAACCTCCTATAATCGATAAGCGTGAAGCTACCCATGGGCGAGTATTAGGACCACCATGAGGAGAAATGCTACCTTAAAGGGTAGGTGCGTTGAAAAAAAATTAAATAAATAAATAAAATGATGAATGAAGAGACGAAAGAAAAGAAGAAGAAAACCATATCATTTTGAGTACGAACGAGTAATTATAGAGTATGATCAAGACATCTCAGTTGGTTAGACCCACTGATCCAATTCTACGAGACAAAATCATCGAGTTGGCTTACTTAAGGATTAAGCCGTGAAAGAACCTTGGCACGCACACACTTGGAGTCTAGTTCAGATCACTCATTCAAAGGGTCGGATTTGAGTATATCAAGTACTTTGAAGGTTCTCTAGTTTCGACACGAAGCATCATTTGAGCACGAAAATATGTTTAGCTATCGGGATTATCTCGTGAGAGGCAGTATAGTATGTTGGTATATAACATCACATCATGAGATCTACTTTGACCTAATGAAAGCAGTAAAGAATAGTAAAATGAACTGAGACTGGGGGCGACCGGTCTACCTTTTCTTATACAGGATGGTTCGGGAATGAACCATCACATCAGTAATGCCTTGGGGATGAGGTTCAGTTTAACGGGAATGGCATTTCGAGGATGGAGCATAGGTCGAGGCCCACATCAATATTAGTTTTGGGGATGAGTCCGAGGGTCGAGGTCCACATCAATAGTTTTTGGGATGCGTCCCATGGTCGAGGCCCACAGCAACAGTTTTGGGGATGCGTCCCAGGGTCGAGGCCTACATCAGTAGTTTTTGGGATGCGTCCCAGGGTCGAGGCCCACACATCAGTAGTAATTTTTGGGATGTATCCCCGAGTCGAGGCCCACACATCAGTAGTAATTTTTGGGATGTATCCCCGAGTCGAGGCCCACACATCAGTAGTAATTTTTGGGATGTATCCCCGAGTCGAGGCCCACACATCAGTAGCAATTGTTGGGATGCATCCCAGGGTCGAGGCCCACACATCATCAGTAGTTTTTGGGATGCATCCCAGGGTCGAGGCCCACACATTCGGTGGTTCGGGAACAAAGCCCATATTCGGTGTTTCGGGAATAAAGCCCAGGGGTCGAAGTACCTCTCCACCATATCAGCTCAGTTCGGTAGTGATTCCTAGAGATCGAAGCATCTTGCAGGGATAAACCTTGGGGTCGCAGTACCTCACCACCAGATCAACTCAGTTTGATGCAACAGACAAGTCAAGCGGAAGCTGGCGAGCCAGGTAAGTAAAAATGCATTGCATAACTTTGATAGGATTGTCATTGTCACACACTACACAAGTCCCATTAAAGTGGGGGTGACTGTAGGCATAACATTTTTGCTTATAAATCCCAATGATGAGCCTCATACGGAGGCACTACTTTTTAAGTCGTGGAAGTCACGGGAAACGGACGTCGGAAGGGAAAATTTAGAAATCAATAGCTTGTTGGACTTTATTCGTTTGCTTAGTTTCGGGGTTGCTCGTTGGACCTCTGTTTTAACACTTATCCTTGGCCAAAACCCCCCGCAAGCCATACGCCAAGCCACACATCAAGCCACACGCCCAAGCCCACCAAAAAGAACCCAAACACATGCCCAAACCTTCCAAGCCACACGCCCATCCTCTCCAAAATAGCAATCCACACATTAAGCACATGTTGAAATCTAAACAAATCACCTTCCCGAATTAAAAGAATCAAATGAAATCACCTTCCCGAATTAAAAGAATCAAATCAAATCTCATAAATCACATTCCTAATTAAATTAAATCACATGGCTAAACTAAATCAAATCCCATAAATTACCTTCCTAAAGTGAATAAATTTTTCCTTATGACACACTAATTAGAGATATCCCCAGAATTACACAATATTCTTTCCTTTCCCGTACAAGGATAACCTCAACCCTCTCCTAGAAAAAGGACCATAAACCAACAATTCATCCCCATGGCTAGCACATTCACGTAAAAAGCAAAGAAAAAACCCTCTCAATTGCCGTGAACATAGTCCCCTAAAATCCCTCTTCATTGCAGCCAAACTACAACCAGTAAACATCCCTTAACATCACCGCAAAACTCCTCTCCTTTCACCGAAAACTGCACATAAACTGCCTCCTAAAATCGCATGCGAACTGCCCCATTTTGACCACCGAAACTACCCAAAAATTGCATTGTCTCCATCATCGAAAACTAACCTGAAATCTGCCCTTTTACCACCGAAGACAGTCCCTGAAATCTACCATTTTATCACCGAAAATAGCCCCTAAAAACAGCCCATTTTCACCGAAACAGCCTCTAAAAAATAGCCCATTTTCACCGAAAATAGCCCCTGAAAAACTGCACCTTTAAACTCGCAAACCAATCCAGAAAAACTGTACATTCACCGCATAAAACAGTCCCCTAACACAGTCCAAATACCACAAAAATAGTGACCAAAAAAGTAGCAAAAATAGAGCAAAACAACAGCCCAAACAGCGAGGCAACGAAGGAAAACAACGAACCAGTAAATCACAAAATGTTACGGAGCATCAACCCTTCCGACAACCGCGTAACGCACTTCTAAGAAGCGACTTAAGAGGTTAGACCTTAGGGCGCCCTTTTATTTATTCTCGTTCTTTTTCTGTTATTTATTATTATTTCTTCGTATACGTATTGTTGGTTTATGTATGTTGTGGCCATTGGATGAATGATTTTGTGTTATCTCTCGCGGTATATCGGATGGAAACCCAGACGTAAATTCCATAGCCGAATCTGAATGGACTGTAGTGCGGTTTGTACTTGGGATACAATGCCACGTACCGCTTGAGAGACATATATTTCGTTTCATCCAATCTTGTGTTTATTCGTTGTTCATTAGGAATAGTATGTTATTTTAATGCATGATTTAGTTATTTTCTTTATGTTAGGAATTTGATCATCTCTCTTTAATTTTTATCCTTAGATAATTGTTATTTATTTATGTTTCTTCATGTATTAGTTTAATGAGTTCATGAGATTGTGTGATTACCGCTATTTCGACTTACTTTTATGCATGCAAACTTAGATATAGATTTTATTTTTATGCATGCGAACTTAGATATAGGTCTCATGTAAACTTAGATGTAGGTTATTCTCGCGTATGTAGGTTGCGTAGACTTGGTTAGATTATTGCAAAAATCCTTTCATTACAAGTGGCATAAGTAAGGGACCATTCCGAACCCAATGGTTTGAGGTCTTCCCTTGAGAGAGGTGAGTGCGGCCTTAAATCATTTCCCAGTTCACATTGGATGGCGACTACATTATTCTACGATTTGGTCCCCTGTGGGCTACTCCGTACTTCCGACTATGCCGCGAGCCTAGAATAGCGTCACCAATTTCTGTGTCCTACACCTTGCTTGTCTATTTCTCTTTCAGGTTCATTCCCACATTAATTTCCTAATATTTTTAGGAACCCAAATTTGACGAAAAATTCATCTTTCAAGAAACTCTAAGGCCTTTTCATTTTTCCTTCTTATTGCTTTCAATGAATTATGCATGTCAAAAGTTGTAAGATTGGTAGATGCCATAAGAGGAATAGTCTTATTCTTATCTGGAAACTTTGATATGCTTTTATTAATCTTGTCCTGGATATTTTTAAACCTCCAATAAGAGTTATTTGTATGGTTGTAGAAATTATGATACTAATAATAATACTTACTGTTGGAGTGAAATGGGATTTACTGATATGCCATATGACATCGCTAACCATGACACTGTTGGGTTCGCAGTCCGTAGAGAGTTCGGATAGCCCACGAGGGACTAACTGGAGAATGAAAGAGTCACAACCCAGTATAAGATATTGGGAATGATTTAAGACCACAATACACCCCTTGTAATGTCCAACCTTAAATCCATTTAGGTTCGAAATGGTCATTTACTATTGCCAATATACTATCCAGGTTTGAAAAGAAGTATTATCATGCCTTAAAATACAATATCACACAAAAACAATTTATATAACATACACGAGGCAATAATAAAAAAGAATAATAAAGAATAAATTAAAGAATTACAAAATATCCATAAATTATCAAAGCAATAATAAAGTACAGATTAAACATATCTTTCCGAAAGGGCTTCAAAAAAGCATGGCCAAACATACATAATGAATGTTAAGCAATAAAGTTAAGAAGGTTAAAGCCAAGTTCAGGATGAGCATGTATATTTTATTAGAAATAAAGATTATCCTTAATCTTGGGCTATGGTAGAACGTGAAGAAACTTAACGATAGGAAGTATTATCACCTTTAATAATGATATATTAAGACGGAGGAGTAACAGGAACCCTAGCGGGAACCTCTTCGAGGGAAAGAGCTTAGCATACCGAGCCTATACAACAGGGTATTATTGGCCTACTATGCTAGTTGACGAAGTAAATTTCACCAGAAGATGTGAGAAATATCAAATGTTCGCCCCAGTCTCACACTTGCCACCAGAATATCTAGATCTCATAGTATCCCCTTGGCCATTCATGAAATAGATGATGGATATCATAGCCAAACTTCCAACCTCCCCAGGTCAACGAGCCTATATGCTCGTACTCATTGATATTACTAGATAGAAGTAAAGGCCTTCGCTAAGATACGAGACCGTAAAGTGCAGACCTTCATTTGAAAAATATTATATCTCAGTTCAGGATATTGTGGGTGATTGTAATAGATAATGTTTCACAATTCATTAGCCATCTTTGCCAAGACTTCTACAAAAATTTGGGTATTAAGCTCAACTTCTCAACTCCACACTTTCTACAAGCTAACGGTCGAGGTGCATCTTCCAACAAGACTATTATCAGCAAACTGAATAAAAGACTAGAAAAAGAGAAATGGACATGGGCAGATAAGCTCTCATGAGTATTGTGGTCATACCGAACAACAGCTCGCTCATCGATTAATGAAACATCATTCTCTCTATCCTTTGGAGCCAAGATGGTAATTCCAATCGAAGGAAGAATCCCATCCCTGTGCTACCAACGACTTGAAGAAGTATCCAATCGATAGCTTATGAACTACAGTCTCGATACCATTGACGAGCAAAGAGAGCATGCTTTGATATGACTCACCGCCCATCAATAAAGAATGGCCAAGCACTTCAACAAGAATATCATATGTCAAACTTTTGAATAAGGATAATGGGTCATATGTAAAGTCTTTTCAAAACACCAAAGAGATTCGAGACGGGAAGCTCGGACCCACATGGGAAGACCCATGTGTCGTTACAAATATTGTTGGGAAAAAAACATATAAGTTGAGGACAACGTCTAGAATGCCCATCCAAAATAGCTCGAACGCTGTGCATCTCAAGCGATTCTACAGGTAGACCAACGTACTAAGATTCATAGATTCACCACTTGAAAAATGACTGTTATACGACTAGAGGATAATGAGATTGCTCTACAGTATTTTTTTCACTTGGGATTTCTTGAACCGTTTTCAATTTTTTCTTCACTTACCCTATCCAATTTATCAAGGATTTCCAAATGTCTAAACCTCACTCGACATCAAGCCCAAGTCTCGAGTCGACAACGCTACTAGCTAGTAGGATTCGATTTCCATCTTAACCTGAATCTCAGGTCGACATCTAGACCAAACAAAAAGAAACTCTTCCCAATCGAGATTAAATGTGTTAATAAGTATATCGCAAATCGAAAATAGTCACAAATCAGAGGCGAAAAGATTCAATATAAAAAAGTCTATTAGATTTTCAAAAAGAGTTTTTACATAAGCACCATTATAATTACAACCCAAATAATAAAGAAAATAGAATTAGCCTTCATCGACAGTAAGAGCCTCGCCAGCAAAAGTACCTCGACCTTCCGTGGCTGAAACACCTTCGTCGCCATCAAACCCCGGTTCAATCACATCCCTAATCGTCATATCCCCAATGCTTTCCACAGCCTCCTCTCCAGCATCCTTAAGAACCTCTTACACCCCGATAAACTTCTCTTCAGCCGTATCGTCCTTCTCCATGACTTCACCATAGTCTCCATCCTTCGGAGTGGTTCCTCACCACCCTCAATATCCTCGTCTTTTGATGAAATGGAGAAATCGACCTCCATTTTCTCATTCAGCTTAATCCACTTCTTTGGATTCCAAACACTATGCTCCCTGCCAAATATTGTTTCATCAGACTGCTTCTTTATTTGACCATCGCCGTGAATGTGACCCTTTCTAACTTTTCAATCAATTCAGCTTTCTCTCTTCGAGGGCAGCCAGACTCCTCTTGTAAGCTACCACCTCAGCCGATGTCATCTCTCTCTCCAATTTTAGAGTCGCCTTAGCCTCTCTAGCCTCGCCTTCGGCCCCATTTACTTTCTTCTTCATATCCTCCATTGAAGTTTTAGCCTCGACAAGCTCTTTCCTCAAAACGGTATTTGATTTCTCCACATCCCTCACCATTTTCTTACTAGCTTCAACATACTTCTACTAGTAGAAAGCGCACTCCAGAGTCTCTAGAAAGACAAAATAGGTCAATAAAAATTAAAAAAACTACTCGACAAGAACTCAAGATTCAAATATTACCTTATAAGAACGGGGCCACTCCACAGGCCCTAAGGCTTCCAATCGACATTCATCTTTCTCGATTAGTAGCCCCTCCACAAAACCAGATAAACTAGAAGGCTCTGACATAACTGTCGTACCCCGTGGGCTTGTTGATCACATTTTTGATGTCTTCATAGGGATTTATTAGGGGCTTAATCTTTTCAATGATTTACCAGCCTCAGTCGACGTTTTCATAATTGGTTCTGAGAGTAGCTTGGTAGGGACACTCTCCTTCGCTAACGAAGGCTTACGCACTACCTCAACCTCTTTCCTCTTGGCCTTCTTACTTTTCCTCTTGGCCATCATCTCGTCCATTATTGGGAGCTTGAAATGACCGATCATGATTTTGACAGTGCATAAAACCTCCTCAGGCATTAGAGGTTTCAGAAAAATAAATTTCTCGTACACGAATTAACGAGCCCAAGTGCCCAATGTTAAGACCAAAATTAGTTTAGTCAAGGCCAATAGGGTACATTCGGTATCAAACACTTTTTTCTACAGTGTGGTCAACCTCAATTTATTCTCTTCTAAGACAAATATCCAATCCTTTTCAGAGCAGACAAACTCAACAGGTCTCTGGTATTCGCAACAATGCCTGGGGTTACGTCGAATGAACGTTTGTAGGATGTGCCTGAAAAATAGAGAAGGTTTGAATATTAGTAAGGCGATAAATTTTTAAGGGGATGTAGTAAAAGTATTAAAGACACTCACTCGACCTATTCCAATATTCAGGAATACGACCGGCCCAGTCTGACCCAAATACACTCTTTCCCCTTACAAAAAAAAATAGAATTTATGCCAGTCTCATCGGTCATTTATCATCAAACCAAGCACTAGGTGTTCCCTTTTTTATCGAAGGAACAATTGGTACCTCCATTTCTCATACACATGGTCATTTAAGTAGTATATGTATAGTATGTCTTTAACACCGAACCTTATCCCCAATTCGTATGCCATACATTCAACAAACAAAAAACCCTCTAAGTGTTAGGCATCAACTGCGACAGAGCCAGTTCATAATAATCCAAGACCTCCCAAACGAACCGGGGTATAGGGAACCTCAGTCCGTCAGCAAACGGGCATTTGTAAAACCCAATCCAGCCTCGGATTTAAAGTCTATTCTCTTATCCAATATGGCTAACCTAACCTCAATTGATGTAGGGAATCTATACTTCAACTTCATCTTCCTCATGGCACGTTTGGCCACTCGACTCACTGCGTTTCTCGTCAAAATATTCATCTGGGAACCCCAGTTGACTCCCAAAACACCGGTACAATCCTTGAGGGAGGCGATGTCCTCTGGTATTTCTAAGAGATGTTGGACAGTTATGACCCATAGCGTCACTATTTGTAAAAGTCATTGTGGTTTTTGTACAAATTAACTATGTGACAATGGAAATTGCCCTTTTAACATTGTGTAATTTATTTACTTGGATATATAAATGATGAAAGTCCTTATGATTAGTTTCGGATTGATAAGATATGAGACAGTATCAATCCATAACGGTTTAATCATTAAATATCCCTAGTCATAGTATTATCGAGATTGGACATCGATAATGCGGAATAGAGTAGTATTGCACTTGTGCGTGTTATGGAAGCGTAATAACATAGTTCTCATATATTTAAATATTGGATACTTATGCAAGTGTGATAGGAGGTTGTGTTTACCGAGGGTATGGAAACAGCTTCGCTCTGGATAGACCCCACGTAATCCCATTGGTAGTATGACTATGTGTCTATGGGAATCCGCATTAGGGTAGATGTATTTGGTTTTAACCTGAGACTTACATCGCTAGTAGTTGCGACTATCAATACACTTTAGTTTTGGTCATCCGGGACTTTAACAGGTTCTGGGTATACCTCTCCTGGGTTTATTGAGAATCGTAGTGTATTGGGTGTGATGTAAAGATGAAAGTATCACTTCAGTCATATGGAGATGATGATCACGCATGGATACAGAACTGGTTCTCTAATGTGTTACAACCATTGGGATAATGTGACTAGGTCATGATTATCCGATTAAAAGAGACTAGTTGCTTGTGATCTGATATATGCTTCGTACGGGGCAGACACTATTCCAGCCACATGGCTTGCATGTGACATCCGATACTGGATCGATATATGCAATACTACGTATACTACACCTGACAAAGATTATATATTCCATTAAGAATATTTCTGGAGAATTGGGAAGGCACGGTGCTTTGCTAGAAGCCAACCATGTCTCATAAATCGGTAAAAATGTAGTACGAGGTACGTACGTGTTCGGATAGTCCAACGATCGGATTTACTGCCAACATATCCAGGGATCTCTTCGGTTGCTTCCCGAAGATTCACCGATGACGTATGATTCTAATATAATTAATCTTCGATTAATTATGGAGAGATTTTATCTATGATAAAATACTATTTGAAGAGAGTGAACGAATAATTTAGAATTAATCGATAAAATAATATATTCGATATATTAAAAAAAATAGATTTCGAAGTGGAATTAAAATTGGATTTTAATTCAGGCAAACGAATTAATTTAGAATTAATTCACGAGCGATGTGAATAGTAATTTTGCTAGGCATAATTATTTAATTAAATTTGATTTAATTACGTCGTAACGGAAAATTCGTTAATTCGAAAGTAGCGAACTCGAACCCGGGAGTGTTTGTGGGCCCACTTGGATTTTGAATTAAGTGGGGCCCACAAGTCACATCACCACTCACATTACCTAGTCACTTTCTGTTGATGGGTTTTGGTAAAGTTGGTGATTACTTGTCCTACACACTTTGCAAAGATGATGGCATGAATGACTAATACCAAATATTTGGTATATCATTTTTAATTGATTTTTGAAATCAAAAAGATAAGTTAACAACATCATCTTTGTCTCTCTCATTCACGCCCATTTTGAAAAACAAACTCTCTCCATTTTCTCTCATTGCCGAGAGCTTCAAGGAAGTAACATTGCACATTTGTTGCAAATTTTCAATAGCTAGCACTCAAAGGAATCATAACAAATGTGTTAGGGAAACTTTCTCAAGAGCTTGTAATCACCATTAAGCTTGGAGCTTGGATTCAAATCTCAAAGAAAGCTTGGAAGAACTATTCAAGGAATAAAGTTTTTGTTCTACACACATCCTCTCATCCGTTCAAAGTGAGTATAATTTCGCTCTACTTCTTTATGTATTCACTTAATTTTATGCTTAAATTGATCTTGGGACTACATAGAATTCCAACAATGGTATCATGGAGCCTAATTTGAGCATGAAAATGATTAGGGTTTATATACTTGAATTTGGATATTTTTGATTTGAGCATTATTTAATCAAATTATTTGTTTTAGTATGCTTGTATGTTGATAACTTGGAGTTATGCAAGATCAATTTGAAGAAAATTGAAAAGGATTAATTTTTCCCCAAATTATTACGTTGGCAGAATACAATATGCCCTAAATTTCATGGTATTTTTTGTCTTTTGATCATTGGATGTGTGTAAAGACTTGGGAAATATTGATTTGAAATTCAATGGGATTGAAATCGGAATCGAATATAAAAACCCTCCAATGCCGTGACCTTTAAAGCATGAAATGAGATGATTTTTTGATTCGATAATGTTGGACATATATTGATGATGAACAAGCATGATTAATTGCTTAGATTAGTATTTTGGAAATGTTAATTTAAATGGTTAATCATGACTAAACACTTTAATTAATTAAATTATGAAATTTGGAATTTTAAAATTTAATTAGTTGGGCTTAATTTAGAATTGGGCTTTAAATATTGTATTTGGGCCTAATGGGCTTGGTTGGGCCAAGTTAGTTTAGGACAATTGGATTGGATCCAAATTGGGCCTAAACCATTCCATTAAGTCCATATATAACAAATGGACCTTTTAATGTTTAATTGGGCCTAATTGGCCTAAATTGGTTTCTTGGAAAATAGGGTGATTCCTTGATTGGCTTGGTATTTGGGTTTGACCCATATTGACCAAAGTCCATGCCTTAAGAAATTAATTGAAATCCCATTGGACTTTAATTAAACGACATTGGATGTTAATTGGGCTTAAGATCCATTTAGATTAGATTTGGAATCTAAGTCGTAAAGGAGCATTAAAAAATGTAGTTATTTAATTGGAATTAAATAAAGAATTAGTATTGAATATGAATTAAATTAGATTTAAATTGTAGTTCGATATAATTCAAGAATTCGTACTTCGAGTACTTATTCTCAAACGAGTTGGACTCGCGCAAATCAAATCGTTGTTTGAACATTAGATGATCACTTAATTCAAAGATTAATTAATTGGATTAGATTGATTGAATAACATGCTTTGTGTGAATACATGGATGTATTGAATGAATAATGCATACCAGATGGATATTAGAAGGGAAATGACAATTTTGGAAATTGTTATAAATTTAGAATTTATTAAATTGGACCTGCTTGTCCAGCCTTATCTTTCTCGATTCTTTGTAATTCTTTTCTAACCTAATTCCCCTCAATGTAAATGAGGTTTCTTTAATTGTATTATGTAATTGGGTAGAAGTCAAAATAGTGCTAGCCAAGGAGAGGAAATGGAGTGATTTGTTCTAGGAATAATTTGTGAGATATCCATCCGCATATCATTATTAATTTATTTCCGCGCCATATTATGCTTTTAGAATGCATGCTTAAGGGTGTATGATGAGACCTAACAAAGATAATAAATTGGTTTCCAATTTATGCGAAAGACCCTCAATAAATATTAAGCGTTTTCCTTCCATTGAGTGATTCTTACTCAAGATCTAAGATTGGCACTGGTTTGTTGGCCAAAGTCAAGACCTTTGTCCATCACATATGTTTTGAATCATGAAGGCTTTGTTGCATATCGTGTGTCTTGTCCAAGTTATGATTTGTTGGTCAAAGTCAAGATCACTTCTTTTCCATCGACATCGATTATGAAGCTTTCCAAAGTCAATGGGTCCCGCTTAACTGGAATCATTAAGCTTGTTGTGCCAAAGTCAAGGCTTAGTTGATTCAGAGGAAAAAGGTTAGGAAAATATATTGGATATATTTACATATATATTGGATATATGTTTTGGACTTGGAGGTCCACCTACCGGATCTAAGAATTGGATGAGATCCAATTGATCTTAGAGATCCACCTAGTTAAATATCATACAGCTCGTTGGCCAAAGTCAAGGTTGTGTGTTATTTAACGGGATCCTAGCCCACTATGAAACTAGGTTTCCCGAGTACTCAACGGAGGGTTAGAGGCTAAACCGAAAAATAGTGGGAGGAAAGTATTGAATTTGTAATTTCGTTCAAATACTTAGCTTTATGTGCTTTCATATTATTTCGTCAATTATACTTATTAGTTGGACTAATATTATTTTATTTTTCTTGTAACCGTTGGACTGTACCCATACATTGTTAATTGGATAATTTGACTATCGCAGTTAAAATGACGGGAAAGAACAGTGTCAGAGACATTATCATGGCGAGAATGTCTTCAATGGCACAAACGTTTCTGACTGGGAAATGAATCTCACGTTCGTTTGGGGATCCGAGAAGTTGATCAATACTATAGAGAGACCTCTAGGGCCTAAGCCTGAACTGATCAATTGCTTGAGCTAGAGCTTGGGAAGACTCATAGTGATGACAACTCTACTACTCAATCCATTATGCTTGCTGCTATGACTCAACGATTTCATCGACAGAATAAGGGATTGGATCCCTATAACATGTTGGCAAAGTTGCATGATCTTCACCGATCTAATCTTAGATTGCAAAGATATGAGTTGCAGAAGAAGCTCTTCTACGCTCGCATGTCAGAGGGTACATCTGTTGAGCATTATATGTCACAGATGATTGCTGACATCGAGCAGCTGGCTCAGATGGGCATTGTCTTCGAGGCTAAGACTTTGATAGATTTGATCTTGCAGTCTCTCCCCGACACTTGGAGTGGGTTCATCATGAATTATAATATGTTGAACCAAGATGATACTCTTGGAGAGTTAATGTCCATTCTGAAAGAAGATGAAAAAGAGCTTCTAAAGGGCAAGAAACGTGAGGCGGACTTCGCTTCGACATCTCAGACTCCGAGGGCTTGGCCCAATGCGATTGGAGGTGTGAAGAAGTAGAAGCATAAGAAGAAGGGCAAGGCCAAATCATCAAAGGGTTCTGGGAAACTCAAGGAAAAATTCCAAGATGTATGTCTGCAGTGCGGGAAGTGGGTAACTGGAAGCGTGACTGCCGCGAGTACAAGGCGCACATGAAGGAAATCAAAGCGGCAAGGCACCGGCTTCAGGTATATTTGTTATAGAAATAAACATGTCTACTACTAGTTTTAAAAATTGGATTTTTAACTCTGGTTGTCGTACTCACATATATACTGATGTGCAGGATCTGCGGATTAGCAGGAGACTGGCCTCAAGGGAGATTGATCTACGCATCGAGAATGAGACACGAGTTGCCATTTTGGCCGTGGGAACTTATGTTTTGGAACTTCCCTCGGGGCATGTACTTGAACTTATAAACTGTTATTTTGTACCTAGTTTGACTAGGAATATTATTTCTGTATCTATGTTAACCCAATGCAGGTATACTTTTGTATTTCGAAACACTGGGTGTTTTATGTATAAAAATGATATGAAAATTTGCATTGCTGATGCAAATAATGGTCTTTATATTTTGAATATAAATCAATCTCAAACATATAATGTAACAAACAAAAGGCTTAAAGTAAGTAACAATGATGAAAATTCATATGCAGTTTTCCTTAAGAAGGAATTCTTAAATGCAGTGGTTAGTGGGAGGAAAGTAGAACTCGATGAAAATCAGAGTGATACTGTTCCTGGCACAGAATCCTTAACGGAACATGAACAGTCCATCAGGTATGAGACTGTACCACAATCTTTGATTACACAAGGACCACGTAGGTCAGAGAGAGTCAGGAAACAACCTGAAAGGTATGGGTTTCTGATCTCACCTCATGTAGATATTAATCTTATTGAGGATAACGAGTCGACCACGTATGATGAAGCGATACAAGATATCGATTCTGCTTTATGGCAAGAGGCCATGAAGTCTGAAATGGATTCCATGTATACCAACCAAGTATGGACACTGGTTGATGCACCAAAAGGCGTAAAGCCTATTGGATGCAAATGGATCTTCAAGAAAAAGACCGACATGGATGGAAACATACAAACGTACAAAGTTAGGCTTGTAGCGGAGGGGTATCGTCAACGACATGGTGTTGAATATGACGAAAGTCTTTCACCCGTTGCCATGATTAAATCCATTCAGATAATGCTTGCTATTGTTGTATATTTCGATTACGAGATATGGTAGATGGACGTCAAAATCGCTTTCCTTAACGGAAACCTTTTGGAGGATGTTTATATGCAACAGCCTGACGGTTTTGCCGTGCCAAGACTTGCAAACAAGGTTTGTAAGTTAAAAAGATCCATTTATGGATTGAAGCAAGCGTCGCGTTCTTAGAACCAATCTTTTGATGAGATCATAAAAGAATATGATTTCATTCAAAACGAGGATGAACCTTGTGTATATAAGAAGGTTAGTGGGAGCGCACTGACAATCATTGTCCTTTACGTTGATGATGTATTGCTTATTGGCAATGACATTCCCATGTTAATGTCGGTGAAAGCATGGCCTTCATTAAAATTCTCCATGAAAGATCTGGGAGAATCAACCTTTATTCTAGGAATAAAGATATATCGGGATAGATCTAGAAGTTGCTTGGACTCTCCCAGAGCACGTATATTGACAAAGTGTTGAAGCGATTCAACATGGATCAGTCCAAGAGGGGACTGTTGCCAGTGTCACATGGCCTCACTTTATCTAAGGACATGTGTCCTAAAACTCAAGATGAGAGAGACAGCATGAGTTGGATACTATTTGCCTCGGTAGTCGGATCGATCATGTATGCCATAATATGTACGCGACCTGATGTCTTGTATGCTTTGAGCATGTGTAGTCGCTATCAGACCGATCCAGATGAAGGTCACTGGATGGCGGTTAAGAATATCCTTAAGTATCTTAGACGAACTAAGGATGCTTGCTTAATCTATGGAGATGGAGAACTTGAGATAACTGGGTATACCGATGCAAGTTTCCAAACCGATAAAGACGACTGCAAGTCGGAATCTGGGTACATATTTTGTTTGAACAACGAAGCAGTAAGTTGGAAATCTTCCAAGCAAGAGACTATTGCTTATTCAATAGCAGAAGCAGAGTATATTGCTGCAGCTGAAGCAGCAAAAGAGGCAGTTTGGATCTGAAAATTCCTAATTGGATTAGGAGTAGTTCTTTTAGCAGCTGAGCCCGTTCCATTGTATTGTGACAATAACGGGGCTATAACGCAGGCTAAGGAACCACGGTCTCATCAACGATCCAAGCATATTCTTCGACATTTCCATCTGATTTGTGAGATCATACATCGTGGCGATGTGAAGATCGAGAAGGTCACATCAGATGTTAACCTTGCAGATCCACTGACGAAAGCTATTCCTCAGCAAAAGTTTGAGTGACATGTACATAATTTAGGTGTTAGATGCTTGAGTGACTGGCTATAGGCCAAGTGAGAGATTGTTGGACAGTTATGACCCATAGCGTCACTATATGTAAAAGACATTGTGGTTTTTATACAAATTAATTATGTGACAATGGAAATTGCCCTTTTATCATTTTGTAATTTATTTAATTGGATATATAAATGATTAAAGTCCTTATGATTAGTTCCTGATTGATAAGATATGAGAAAGTATCAATCCATAACGGTTTAATCATTAAACATCCCTAGTCATAGTATTATCGAGATGGACATCGATAATGCGTAATAGAGTAGTATTGCACTTGTGCTTGTTATAGAAGCGTAACAGCATAGTTCTCATATATTTAAGTATTGGATACTGTTGGACAATTCTGACCCATAGCGTCACTGTTTGTACAGATCATGGTGTTGTTGTACAAATTAACTATGTGACAATGAGATTGCACTCTTATCATTTGTGATTAGATCACCTATATGTATAAATGATAGAAGGTCCTTAGGATTAGTTCATGGATTAAGATGATATGAGACAGTATCAGTCCTCGAAGGATTAATCATTAAATATCCCTAGTCGTAGTATTATCGAGATTGGACATCGATAATGCGGAATAGACTAGTATTACACTTGTGTGAGTTGTGAGGGCACAATAGCATAGTTCTCATATATATTGGTATTGGATACTCATGCAAGTGTAATAGGAGGTTGTGTTTACCGATGGTACGGAAACAGCTTCACTCTGGATTGATCCCTCGGAGTTCCATTGGTGGTGTGACTACGTGTCTATGGAAGTCCGAAATCAGGGTAGGTGTATTTGGTCTTAACCTGAGACTTGCACCGCTAATACTTACGACAATCAATATGCTTTGGTTTTGGTCGTCCAGGGCTTTAACCGATTCTATGTACGCCTCTGCTGGGTATATTGAGAATCGTAGTGTATTGGGTGTGATGTCAAGACGGAAGTATCACTCCAGTCATAGTGGAGATGATGTCACGTAGGATACGGAACTAGTACTCTTAAGTACTGCAGTCATCGGGATAATACGACTAGGTCATGTTCATCCGATTATAGAGACTAGTTACCAGAAATCCGACATGTGCTTCGTACGAGGCAGACACAATTCCAGCCCCAGGCCTAGCACGTGACATCCGATACTGGATCGCAATACGCAAAACTACGTATACTACGCCTGACATAGATTATATATTCCAGTAAGAATATTTCTGGAGAATTGGGTAGACACGATGCTTTGCTAGAAGCCAACCATGTCTTGTAAATCGGTAAGCACGTGGTACGAGTTACGCACGTATTTGAATAATTCGATGACCGTATTTACTGCCAACATATCCAGGGATCTCTTGGGTCGTTTCCCAAAGATTCACCGATGACAGTTGATTTAATTAGAATTAATCTGGGATTAATTAAGAGAGAAAATTAATCTGAGATTAATTGAGGTATTATTTAATCTGGGATTAAATATGTTCGGAAGAGAGAGAACGCGATTAATTTGGAATTAATCGGTAAAATAAATTTAATAGTTAAATTTGATTTTTCTATTTAATTTATTCGTATGGGCTAAAATTAATATATCGGATATTTTAATATGAATTGGATTTCATTACGAAATTAAAGTTGGACTTTAATGCGAACGAACAAATTAATTTAGAATTAATTCGTAGACGACGTTCGTAATATATTTGCGAGGCATCTTTATTTAATTAAATTAGATTTAATTATTTAGCGATGAAAGTTCGTTTAATCGGATTAAACAGAACCGAGCCGCGGTAAATGTTCGTAGAGATATTTGAATTTTGAATTCAAATGTGGGGCCCACTTCACATGTGGTAGTTGGGAGGGTAGTTGGCATTTATGTAGAGGTTTTTCTAGGGGCTGAATCCGGTAACGTAACGGAAGTGGTGAAAATCGTATTTTCCGATTTCATGAACTTTTTCTCGGATTAATTAAATAAACATATTTATTTAATTGTCCAATAATCAAATTATGAAATTAAAATTCAAATGAATCACATTCAAGTGAATTTACCGATTACCCTTATATTGGTACTTTGTCCATTTTAGTCCGAAATTGATCAAATCAATTTTGAATGATTCTAAATCATTTTTAGGATGAACTTAGCATGCTTGAAACATCAAAACACCAAAAACACCAAAAACCCCAAATTTCTTATCCTTGGCCAAGAGCCTCCCTAAGGTGCCATTTTGTGCACTTTGTCATTTCATGCATCAAAACACATCAAGATGTAATCCAATCAACATGAAACTTTATATGCATCTTATATACATCCAATTACATAACATATATGAAAAGCCCCAAATTTAGAATTAGTTATAAACCCTAATTTTTCAATTTTCGCAAATTGGACAAATTAGACCAAATACACTAAATCAATTACTTCAATCATCTTTCTTACATCCAATCCAAGTCTCAACACAATGAAACAACTCAAGATCAAATCTAGGTCATCTTAGAGTGGGTCAACAACTCTAGATTAGCAACATGGTTTTCAAAACCTTAAAAGAATCCTTACAACTACAATAGTCACAAGTTTCCTTCATCACACATGCTTTACACTTTCATCAAAACTTCCATCAATAAAAACACAAAGAACAAAGAAAGAATTAACCTAAGATTAACATAGATTAAAGCCTAGAACCTAAGGAACAACTTCCTTACTAATAGCAAGTTCAAGAAACTTACTAAAAATCCAAGCTTTTTGATTTTTGTCTTTCTTTTCCTCAAGCTTTCTTTTTTTCTTTCAATGGAGTTTTTGTTTTTTTTTTTTTAAGTGTATTAGGTTGATGATGAAATGAATTAAAAAACAATATATACTTGTACATTACAAGCCTTGGCCGAAATTCCCTAAGCCAAATACAAGTCTTTTAATTTCAATTTCATTTCAATTATCATTTAATCAACTTGCATAAATATCTCAAAACAACTTTATTAGATATTTTATTAAAGTCAACAAAGGCAACTAATATCATTTACAACAAATATCCTAATGTAAGATATTTATATTTTAATTAATTTAATCATTTAACAATTAAATAATTAATTAATTAATCAAATACAAATATATTAAATATATGTATAATATTTACATTAAATATTAAAATATATTTCTTATTTAGGATATTAGTCAAATATCTCAATTTGACATTTAATTAATGTGTATTTAAAATAATCAAGTATTAAATGTAAATACATAACAATTAAGGAAATGACTATCGGGTCCCTACACATATATTTTGCGTTTAACCTTTAAATGACTTTATAAACAATCAATATTATTTATTAATGTTGCTCTAGTGCTCTACGAGTTTATTTCATTATTGAGACTCTCTATATTCAGGCATATCCGTCACGAAATCTAATTTCGTGTCCATAATTTATCCACATGTAAATTATGACGATCACGGATAAACTGGCTGAATCATACAGGTCGAGGTCATGGCAAATGTATAATTCCTCCATCACAGGTATCCGGATGTATCCCAGAGATATAGATGTAAACGTCAAATCTTTATGGGGATTATCTAGTCGACTATTCTATTAGCAATCTCAAAAGAATGTTTAGAACTAGCTTCTAAACTTTACCATGGGCCCATGGTTTTATCTGATTGCTAATTATATGGACTACCTATGCTCTGTTACACAGAACTGACGGATCCTATCTTGATACACATAGGACACCCTGAGGATCTATCTACACCCAACGAACAGACGGGGGTCTGATCTAAATAGATCGGTGACGTGACTGCCATCTAAGTGTAGAAGATGTCTCATGTGCCCACAATGGCATCTCAAGTCTAAGAATCACAAGTGCTACTCAACCCAAGAAGATTCTTATTGACGTTGGTGTACCATCCATTAAGAATCTTCGGTGAGTCGTTCAGTGTTTATCCGCTATAAACACCTACACGTCTATACTAGTCTCCTAGACTTATGGTTCATTGGAATCAAATATTCAAGTATACGACTTGTACCGGTCTCAACGGGTTTACTATACTGACCAAGTAGTGTAAACCTTGACTAGGAACAGTCTGAGAATGACAACGTCATGATACTACTCAATGTCCGTTGCGACGCTTTTTGCAACTGTATCATGACTAATCATTCTAGGGTCATTACGTCTTTACCATATTAAAAGATTCATTATATTATAGAAACTGTATATATTATTCATAATAATAATGTTTTTACAGAAGTATTTACACAGAAATACAACCGGGAATTGGCGCTGTGAGCACCAACCCCAATAATTTATGCCAAGCCACCTACCATCCAACTACCTTGGAATGGTTTTGGTGAAACCATTTACCCAACTACTTGTTTAGGTAAAAGGGTAAATTGGTTTTACCTAAAACTCTTCTCTCTCTCTCATTTGTGTATGCATCACACTTCTAACACACTTGGAACAAAAGAAACCCTAAAAATCCTCTCTCCATGGGCGTGAGCTTCTAGCCTTCTTCTCTTTGATTTTGTGGTAAAATCAACAAAGCTAGCACTTGGAGAAATCAACTAAGGTGATAGGGAAACCACTTCAAGAGATGGAATCATCAACAAAGGAATGATCTTGGAGATCTTCCTCTCAAAATTTTAAAGCTCAAATACGTTCATTGTAAGTATTCCGCAACTTGTTTTTGAATTTATGAACACCTTTTCATGCTTATTAGATCCTTAGCATGTTCTAGGAACACTAACAATGATATCAGAGCCAATTTTAAGCATGAAAATTTTAGGGTTCATGAGACTAAAATTTGGGGCTTTTGTGTTTTGAGCATGATTCCTTCAAATTGATGCTTTGAGCATGCTTAGAATATGATAACTTAGAGTTATGCATGATTAGATTTGAAACAAATCAAATGAATCAAAAATTAAAAAAATATTCACTTGGCTGAATCTTCATACTGTCTTGGACTGCAGTTTTTTGATTTTTGTAACATGAAATGATGTGTTTAAATGCATGTTTAAATGTTGATTGTTGGTTTGATTGGATTGGAATCAAAGTCAATAAAGTTTATGTTAAAATCAAAAAGCATGTTGAGCATGAAATGATGAATTTTGGATTCAATTTGTGTTGAGCATGAAATGATGTATTTTGGCTTCAATTTGTGTTGTGAATGAATTGATGGATTAAGCATGATTAATTAAGTTAATTGGTATTTTAATCATGGCTAATACACTTTAATTAAAAGAATTGTGATATTTGGAATATTATAATTATGTTAATAAGCCTTTAATTATTAATTGGGCTAAAAGTGTGTATTTGGGCTTAATGGGCTTGCTTTGACTAAGTTTGGTTTTGGACTTTTGGATTGGATCCAATTGGGCCCAAAACCAATTCCATAAAGTCCAAATAAATCACTTGGCCCTTTAAAGAATTTAATTGGGCCTAATGGGCCTAAATTGATTTGTTGGCAATAGGGTGATTCTTATTGGGCTTTGGCATTTTGGGTTTGACCCATTATGGCGAAAGCCCATGCCTTAAGAATTAATTAAAAGCCCATTGGACTTTAATTAAAATGGCATTGGATGTTATTGGGCCTTTGAGACCCATTAAGATTGGATTTGGAATCCAAGTCTTTAAGGCTTATAAGTAAGTGTATATATTTAATTTGAATTAAATTGTAATTAGTATTGAATACAAATAAATTGGATTTAAAGTTGTAGTTCAATATAATTCAAGGATACTTACTTTGAGTATTTATTCTTATACGAGTTTGACTCACGCAAATCAAATCGTTGTTTGAACATTGGATGATCATTAATTCAAAGATTAATTAATTAGATTAGATTGATTGAATAACATGATTTGTATGAATACATGAATGTGTTGAATGAATAATGTATATCGGATGGATATTAGAAGGGCGAGGGCAATTTTGAAAATTGTAATAAATTTAGAATTTATTAAATTGGACCTGCGTGTCCGGCCTTTTATCTCTGTACTCTTTGTAATTCTCTTCTCACCAATTCCCCTCAATGTAAATGAGGTTTCTTTATTGTATTAATTAATTGGGTAGACGTTAGAATAGTTCTAGCCGGGGAGAGGAAAGGGAGTGATTTGTTCTAGGAACAATTTGTGAGATATCCATCCGCATATCATTATTAATTTATTTATTTATCGCGCCTTATTATGCTTTTAGAATGCATGCTTAAGGGTGTATGATGAGATCTAATCAAAGATAATAAATTGGTTGCCAATTTACACGCGAAAAACCCTCAAAAATATATTAAGCGTTTTTCATTCCGTTGAGTGATTCTTACTCAAGATCCAAAGTTGGCATTGGTTTGTTGGCCAAAGTCAAGACCTTTGTCAATTGCGGATGTGTTTGAATCATGAGAGTTTTGTTCCATATCGGTTTCTTGTCCAAATCGTGATTTGTTAGCCAAAGTCAAGATCACTTCTTGTCCATCGACATTGATTACGAAGCTTTCCATGTCAATGGGTCTCGCTTAACTGGAATCATTAAGCTTGTTGTGCCAAAGCCAAGGCTTAGTTGATTCAGAGGGAAAAGGTTAGGAAAATATATTGGATATATTGGCATATATAAGATATATGTTTCGGACCTGGATGTCCACCTACTGGATCTAGGAATTGAATTAGATCCAATTGATCTTAGAGATCTACCTAGTTAAGTATCATACAATTTGTTGGCCAAAGTCAAGATTGTGTGTTATTTAACGGGATCTTAGCCCACTAGGAAACTAGGTTTCCTGAGTACTCGACAGAGGATTAGAGGCTCGTCGAAAAATAGTGGGAGGTAAGAATTAAATTTGCAATATTCGTTTAATAACTTGTCATACGCGCTCATATCAAATATCTCGTCATATAAATTAAAGTATTAGTTGGACTAATATTTAATTGTTGTTTTAATTAAACAGTTAGACTGTATTCAAACTACTTCATTTATAGTTGATTATATAATTGGATTATAGTAATCAATATATTTGAATTTTTACCCTTCATTTATAGTTGATTATATAATTGGATTATAGTAATCAATATATATTTGATTTTAACCAATAAAATTGTAATTATTTATATAGTTAGACTATAGTAATCATTACATAAGATTGTACCTGAAATCGTTGAATAATAGTTGGACTATAAGAATCAAGATTAAATTTGGAAGATTAGTGTTTAAAGCATAATCCAAAGGAAATGTGTTTAAACGACTTTAATTTTCAAATTGGGAATAAAATTTCAGGATGGTCCTGGAAACTAATAAGTTACTTTATTTGATAAAATAACTTATTAGGCCTAAGCCCGGAGTTAAGCAATAGTAGAGCATAATCTTTGGAAGATTCATGTGATGATAACTTTAGTGCTTAATTTATTATACTTGGAAATATGACTCCTTACTTTCCTAATCAGAACTAAGGATTAGATCCTTAAAGTATGATGAAGATATTGAAGGATCATCATAGATCTATTCTTAGATCTTAGAAGTATTAAAATTGCAATTAATAACTCTTGGAGAGTTAATGGCTATGCTCAATGAGCTAAAGCCAAAGTTTGCAATAAGGCAAGTAGCGCAAGGCGCACCCTACTTTGATATTCCAGAAGGCCAAGGCTTGGCCAAAGGCTTCTAAGTTGTAGAAAAGGGCAAAGGCAAGATCATTATAATCTTCTAGGAAGATAAATGACATATCCCAAGATGTCTGCCTAAACTGTGGCAAACTGGGTCACTGAAGCGTGACTGTCGTATGGACAAGGCAGACATGAAGGAATTAAAGAAATGGCAAGGCTCTGACTTTAAATATGTTTGTCATTAGCATGTTCATTACTAGTATTAAAATTGGATTTAACTACTTAGTGTAGTACATAAAAATATGCATTGATGTGCAGAATCTGCTATGAGCAGGATACTGACTTCAGCTGAGATTAATCTGCGAATTGGAAACGGGACGAAAGTCGCTGTTTTATCATAGATACCTAAGTTTAGGAACTACCCTTCGGGTATGTACTTAAATTAGGAAATTGTTATAATGTAACTAGTTTGACTAGAAACATTATCTCTATATCGAGTATGACTCGTTGCGAGTATACCTTTATATTCTAGAACACTAAAGTGTTTTAATTGTATAAAGATGATATTGAGATAAACACATTAGATGTGAATACAGAATTTATATTTTGAATATAAATAAATCTCAAACATATGACATGATAAACTAATAGCTTAAACTGATTTGATCAGAAGAAACTTAATTGTGGCATTGTAGTCTGGGACACAATTAAATAAGACATGTATATCCGCACTTTTGAAGAGTGGGTACTAGGACGGATTTGATTCCATTCAAATGATATCTGCGAATCTAGTTTATTAGGTAAAGTACCTAAAACACTATTTACTTGGTAAAAGTATAAGCGCTATCGATCTGTTAGCCCTTGTTCATAGTGACGTAAGTGGGCCCATATCTAGCTATGCTAGAGGTGGATATGAATATTTCGTGACCTTTATGGATGTGGCATCGCGTTATGGTTATGTGTTTCTTTTGAAACACAAATCAGAAACTTTTAGAGTTTCGACACGAAATGGACAAACAGGTCGGCTAAAGTATTTATACCATCACGGTTAGACCATGATGAAAATATTTAAGCAATATGTTTCTCAAATTACTTGAAAGGGTATAGTATTCTTTCAATAAAGACTCCTCCTGGAACACGTCAATTTGACGGTGTGTCCAAATGGAGAAACCGAATTTTGTTAGACATGATAAGGTTAATCATGAGTCGCTCTAAGCTACCATTTTCCTTCAAAGGGATAAGCATTAACAGTGTAATACTTATTTTGAATAAGGTTCCATGAAAATCTGTTTGACAGATTTCATATTAGATATGAACAGGAAAGAAACAGGGTTTTCTCATTCCTGATGATTTGGGAATGTTGGGCATACGTTTGGATGATACCAAACTAGAACCCAAATTAAATAAGTGCCAATTGTAGGTTATCCTAGGGAAACCAAAAGTATAGTACTTATACAACTCACTTGAGAACAATGTAATTGTTGTTCACCATGTGGTTTTCCTAAGAGGAATACCGATATGCAGTGGTAAGTTGGAGGATAGTAAAACTCGATGAAAATCGGAGTAATACTATTTAAGGCACCAAGTCCGAAATGGAACACAAACAGTTCATCAAGGATGAAACTGTACAGTAATCTTCGAATACACAAGAACCGCGTAAGTCGGAGAGAGTCAGAAAATAACCTGGGTATGGGTTTCTGATCTCACCTCATAAAGATGTCAATCTTATTGAGGAATGCGAACTGACTACGTATGAGGAAGTGATACAAGGTATCGACTCCATATTATGGCAAAGTGCCATGAGTCCGAAATGGATTCCATGTATATCAACTATGTTTGGACACTAGTTGTTGTACCGTAAGACATTGTGTCTATTGGTACTAATAAGTCTTCAAGGAAGACATACATGGATGGCAACATACCAACGTACTAAGCTAGGCTTGTAGCGAAAAGGTATCGTTATCAACATTGTGTCGATTACAACGAAACCTTTTACCTATTGCCATGGATAAATCCATTTGGATAATGCTTGCTGCTGCTGCATGTTTCATTTATGAAATATGGCAGCTGAACGTCAAAATTGCTTTCCTTAAACGGAAACCTCTTTGCAGGATGTTTTCAACATCCTGACGATTTTGTCATATCAAAACTAGCAAACAATGTTTGCAGGTTTTTCGATCCATTTATGGATTGAAGTAAGCATTAGGTTCTTGGAACTATCGTTTTAATGTAATCATAATGGTGTATGATTTGATTTAAAATGAAAAAAAATTCTCGTGTATATAAGGAGGTTAGTGGGAGCGCACTGAAAGTGACTGTCCTAAATAATGATGATATGTCATTTCTTGGAAATGATATTCCCATATTACAATCGGTGAAAGCTTGGCTTTCATGAAAAATTCTCCGTAGAATTCTTGGGAGAAACAACCTTTATTCTAGGAATAAAGATCTACTGGGATATATTTAAAGTTGTCAACACTCTCTGAGAAATCGTACATTGAAAAATGTACGTTACCTAGTGTCTCATACGCTTTGAGCATATGTAGTCACAAACAGGTCAATCCAAGTGATAGACACTGGATTGATATTAAGAACATATGTTAGTATCTTAGAGAACTAAGGATGATGTCTTAAACTATGGAGAATGAGAACTTGAAGTGACTGGGATCACTGCTGCAAGTTCCCAACCGATAAAAACAACGGTACTATACAGTTTGAACATCTTCCAAGCAAGATACTGTTACTGAATAAACAACAAATGCAGGTTATTGTTGCGGTGAGGCAGCAGTAGAAGCCATTTGGGTCGATAATATATCTAATTAGATTAGATATAGTTCTGTTAGCAGCTGAGCTAGGCGTTAGCACACAAGCTAAAGAATTAATGGTCTCATCAACGATCCAGATATATACTTCAACTATTCATCTGATTCGTTCGGATCATACATCGTGGCGATGTGATGATCGAATAAATCACATCAGACGATAATCACACAAATCCACCGATGAAAGCCTTTCCTCAGCAGTTTGAGCAAACCGTACATAGTTCGGGTGTATGACACTCGAGTGATGGGCTATAGGCCAAGTGGGAGATTGTTGGACAATTATGACCCATAGTGTCACTGTTTGTACAGATCATGGTGTTGTTGTACAAATTAACTATATGACAATGAGATTGCACTCTTATCATTTGTGATTAAATCACATAGATGTATAAATGATATGAGGTCCTTATGATTAGTTCCTGGATTGAGATGATATGAGACATTATCAGTCCTCGAAGGATTAATCATTAAATATCCCTAGTCGTAGTATTATTGAGACTGGACATCGATAATGCGGAATAGACTAGTATTACACTTGTGCGAGTTGTGAGGGCACAATAGCATAGTTCTCATATATATGGGTATCGGATACTCATGCAAGTGTAATAGGAGGTTATATTTACTGATGGTACGGAAAAAGCTTCGCTCTGGATAGACCCCTCGGAGTTCCATTGGTGGTGTGACTACGTGTTTATGGAAGTCCGAAATCAGGGTAGTTGTATTGGTCTTAACCTGAGACTTGCACTGCTAATACTTACGACAATCAATATGCTTTGGTTTTGGTCGTCCAGGGCTTTAACCGGTTCTGTGTACGCCTCTGCTGGGTATATTGAGAATCGTAGTGTATTGGGTGTGATGTCAAGACAGAAGTATCACTCCAGTCATAGTGGAGATGATGTCACGTAGGATACGGAACTAGTACTCTTAAATACTGCAGTCCGGGATGATATTACTAGGTCATGTTCATCCGATATAGAGACTAGTTACCAGACATCCGACATGTGCTTCGTACGGGGCAGACACAATTCCAGCCCCAGACCTAGCACGTGACATCCGATACTGGATCGCAATACGCAATACTATGTATACTACGCCTGACATAGATTTTATATTCCGGTAAGAATATTTCTGGAGAATTGGGTAGGCACGATATTTTGCTAGAAGCCAACCATGTCTTGTAAAACGGTAAGCACGTGGTACGAGGTACGCACGTATTCGGATAATCCGATGACCGTATTTACTGCCAACATATCCAGAGATCTCTTGGATCGCTTCCCAATGATTCACCGATGACAGTTGATTTAATTTAGAATTAATCTGGGATTAATTAAAAGAGAAAATTAATCTGGATTAATTAAGAGAGAGAAAATTAATCTGGGATTAATTGAGGTATTATTTAATCTGGGATTAAATATGTTCGGAAGAGAGAGAACACGATTAATTTGGAATTATCGGTAAAATAAATTTAATAGTTAAATTTCATTTTTCTATTTAATTTATTCGTATGGGCTAAAATTAATATATCGGATATATTAATATGAATTGAATTTCATTACGAAATTAAAGTTGGACTTTAATGCGAACGAACGAATTAATTTAGAATTAATTCGTAGACGACGTTAGTAATATATTTGCGAGGCATCTTTATTTAATTAAATTAGATTTAATTATTTAGCGACAAAGTTCGTCGTTTAATCGGATTAAACGGAACCGAGCCGCGACAAATATTCGTAGAGACTTTGAATTTTGAATTCAAATGTGGGCCCCACTTCACATGTGGTAGTTGGGAGGGTTGTTGGCATTTATGCCAAGCCACCCACCATCCAACTACCTTGGAATGGTTTTGGTGAAACCATTTACCCAACTACCTTATTTAGGTAAAAGGGTAAATTGGTTTTACCTAAAACTCTTCTCTCTCTCTCATTTGTGTATGCATCACACTTCTAACACACTTGGAACAAAAGAAACCCTAAAAATCCTCTCTCAATGGGCGTGAGCTTCTAGCCTTCTTCTCTTTGATTTTGTGGCAAAATCAACAAAGCTAGCACTTGGAGAAATCAACTAAGGTGATAAGGAAACCACTTCAAGAGATGGAATCATCAACAAATGAAGGATCTTGGAGATCTACCTCTCAAAATTTTAAAGCTCAAATACGTTCATTGTAAGTATTCCGCAACTTATTTTTGAATTTATGAACACCTTTCCATGCTTATTAGATCCTTGGCATGTTCTAGGAACACTAACAGATCTTATGCAAGTGTGATAGGAGGTTGTGGTTACCGATTTTACGGAAACAGCTTCGCTTTGGATAGACCCCGCGGAATCCCATTGGTAGTATGACTATGTGTCTATGGGAATCCGCATTAGGGTAGGTGTATTTGGTCTTAACCTGAGACTTGCATCACTAGTACTTGCGACCATCAATATGCTTTAGTTTTGGTCGTCCAGGACTTTAACAGGTTCTATGTATGCCTCTTCTGGGTTTATTGAGAATCGTAGTGTATTGGGTGTGATGTCAAGACGGAAGTATCACTTCAGTCATATGGAGATGATGATCACGCAGGGATACATAACTGGTTCTCTAATGTGTTGCAACCATTGGGATAATATGACTAGGTAATGATTATCTGATTAAAAGAGACTAGTTGTTTGTGATCCGATATATGCTTCGTACGGGGCAGACACTATTCCAGCCTCAGGCCTTGCATGTGACATCCGATACTGGATTGATATATGCAATACTACGTATACTACGCCTAACAAAGATTATATATTCCATTAAGAATATTTCTGGAGAATTGGGAAGGCACGGTGCTTTGTTAGAAGCCAACCATGTCTCGTAAATCAGTAAAAATATAGTACGAGGTACGACGTGTTCGGATAGTCCGATGACCGGATTTACTGCCAACATATCCAGGGATCTCTTGGGTCGCTTCCCGAAGATTCACCGATGACGTATGATTCGAACATAATTAATCTTGGATTAATTACGGAGAGATTTTATCTAGGATAAATTCTATTTGAAGAGAGAGAACGATTAATTTGGAATTAATCGATAAAATAATATATTCGATATATTAACAAATTAGATTTCGAAGCGAAATTAAAATTGGATTTTAATTCGAGCAAACGAATTAATTTAGAATTAATTTACGAGCGACATGAATAGTAATTTTACTATGCATAATTATTTAACTAAATTTGATTTAATTACATCGCAACGGAAAATTTGTTAATTCAGAATTAGCGAACCCGAGCCCGGGAGTGTTTGCGGGCCCACTCGAATTTTGAATCAAGTGGGGCCCATAAATCACATCACCACTCACATCACGTAATCACTTTATGTTGATGGGTTTTGGTGAAGTTGGTGATTACTTGTCCTACACACTTTGCAAAGATGATGGCATGACTGACTAATACCAAATATGTGGTATATCATTTTTAATTGATTTTTGAAATCAAAAAGATAAGTCAACAACATCATCTTTGTCTCTCTCATTCACTCCCATTTTGAAAATAAACTCTCTACATTTCTCTCATTGCCGAGAGCTTCAAGGAAGTAACATTGAACATTTGTTGCAAATTTTCAAGAGCTAGCACTCAAAGGAATCATAACAAAGGTGTTAGGGAAGCTTTCTCAAGAGCTTGGAATCACCATTAAGCTTGGAGCTTGGATTCAAATCTCAAAGAAGCTTGGAATCACTATTCAAGGAACAAAGTTTTTGTTCTACACACATCATCTCATTCGTTCAAAGTGAGTATAATTCCGCTATACTTCTTTATGTATTCACTTAATTTTATGCTTAAATTGACTTAATTTTATGCTTAAATTGATCTTGGGACTACATAGAAATCCAACAAGAGACGCATCACCGACACCAATGTCCTGTTATCTTCCGATACTCCCACTTGACGCCTATATTTCTACTTCGCTCCCAGCCAATTCTAAAGGAGACCTAACCCTAAATGGAGAATTGACATACATCTATAGTGGAATATCATTGGAATCCATTGAACTTTCGCTCGACATGAGTTCAGACGACTACTTCGTAATTCGAAAATAACTAAAATCCTTAATGAATATGTTTTGCGGATCAATCAGACTTAAATTCACAAATGATATTCTTCTAAGACTACCTAATCATATGGATCAAATCGCCTAAAAACTCAAGAACAAATTGAATCTAGCCTAAGCACATGATGAAGGAAAAACAACAAAAGTGAGAGAGCAAAAAAGTACCTTGAAGATCAAGAGAGCTATTCCAACTTACGGAAACAAAAGAGTTTTGTGAGTGGAATCAAATAAGCCTCTAAAACCCCACTTATGCCCCCTTTACTTTTTGGTGCCTCTTTTACCGCCCAAACGCCACCTCGAAACACTCGTTAGGGCTACAAAAGCAAGTAGAGTGGCCCTAAATATTTTGAGGCCCATCTCATGAAGCCCAACTAAGTCCAACAGGAGGAACAATTGGGGAAAACCCCATTGTCACCGAGGAAATTGTGCACTTTAAAGATACAAACTCTTAGTTTGATAGGATTGATCTCCCACACCTAAAACAAAGCCTAGAGACGTTCCTGTAATCCAACGACAAAGAGAGGTACCTGTTTGGCTCATACAACACCGGGATAGTCTATTTCCTTCCGTTGAGAAAATGGGGATTATCTTTGGTAGCCAATTATCATACACGATGTGAGGCACCCTCCATTCATGATATATTCTCCATGATAAGGGTGATGACTAACATTCTTCCCAATCGACAAAGAAAGGTATTCGTTGACAACGAAGGATCTCCCCCAGGTCCAGGAGATATTAAAAGATTGTCATGTGCTCTAGACGACATAAAATGGTTTTTACTCTAAAGAACCACCAATTGGCCCAACCGACATGGTCTCCAAACGACAAGTAAAAATAATCGCTCCATAATCACTAACCATGTTTATAGTTTTAGTCTTGTTAATGGTGTTTTTTAAGCACTATGATATTTAAGCAGTACGACATGTGTAAAAGAGTAATTCTCTTCTTGATCGAAATCATTAATGCCGACCCAATCACATGAGTATTATAAACAGTAAGAGACCGAGCACTTTTATCGGTAACCGACCACTTAAAGCTCGGATGACCGGGCATTATTAGATTGGTGGCAGTATTTCTGATTCAAAGGATCATTGTGACCGACCTCATGAAGACCGAGCATGTGGCAAAACATGCTCCAGAAGATAAGGAATCTATTTCTACGGATAGGGTGACAAGTTGTCCTATTTCCATGGGGCAAACTGATGATTTAGTATCCTAGTGGGATAAAGGAAGTGAAGGTAGTTTTGACTAGAAATCCTTATGGAAAAAAGAAATTGTTTCAACTAGAAATCCTTGTAACAGAAGGAATCTAACTTCCACACTATTATAAATAGGAGGGTAGAGTGTACGTATTGGGGCATCAAAAAATCAGAATCAATCTCAAGATCATCAAGATCATTGTTGAGAAACTTGTAAACACGAAAGAGAAGTAGATCTCAGTAATAAAATACCATTCAGTTTGTGTCCGTGGACGTAGGTTGGATCAAATCCTCCGATCCACGTTAAATCTCTTTGTCGATTGGCGTATTTATCTGTCTTTTGTTAATTTTGCTTTTGGTTCCCCCGTAACCAAACAAATTCACTATTGAGGGAGGATTGCCTCGGGAGTAATATTCCCATATTGTCCTGAGACCAAAATCAGCCGTCAACAGTTGGCGTCGTCTGTGGGGAGGTCAACGAAAAGCAGCTCGCATAGTCGATGATGGCAGAAGACGGAAATCACCGATCGTCGGAGAATTCTGCTACGGATTGGATAAAGAAGATGAAAGAAAACATGAGGAGAGATAGGGAAGAAAATCAAGCCCTTCTAAAATCCATGATGGACCGACTAGAGAGGATGGAAGGGTTGGACAACGAAAGACTCGATGCCGGAACCAGTCAGAGAAAAGACAAGATAGCGGAAGGAAAAATGGTTGTAGACATTAGCAAAGACGATGAGCCTATGAATGGAGGCCCCTACGGGATAAAATCCATAGTGGTTAGAAAAGATTCACAAACTGAAGATACGTGGGAAGAAGAAGAGGGAAGACAGTCTCCAGACTCCTCCTATGATAACCCCCGCCACTTCAGAAGGGGAGGTAGGAAGTATGGTGGGACTGAACGGGAAACCTCGAGTCATGAGGAGCGCCACACATGGGAAAATAGACATGAAGAAGGCCATAAGAGGCAGCGTGGTAGCACAAATAGTAATATGAGATCTTGGGTAAGGAAAGAAATAGCCAAGTGGGGAGTGAACCTCGAAACCGACGTAGGAGATGCCCGGGATAATGAGGAGGAATCTCCCCTCACGGAAGAAATAAGGTCGGCTAAATTCCCAATACGATTCAACATGCCGTCCATGAGACCCTACAAAGGCCACACCGACCCAAAATCCCATATTGAACATTTTGTCCTATTGATGGAAGTCCAAGGAGTAGTAGGGGATGTCGTGTGCAAAGTCTTTCCCCCTAACCTTAGGTGGATCAGCCATTCTATGGTTCAGGAGTCTAGCCTCATGGAGCATCAGAAGCTTCACACAACTCAGGAAGTTGTTTGTCCGGCATTTCAAAGGGGCCTGCGTCCCTAAAAAGACGATTGGGGAATTAAGACTCATGAAGCAGGGAGATGACGAGCCCCTGAAGATTTTCATTGAACGATACCATAATATGGTACTCGAGGTTGGGGGATATGAGTCTCTCGAGGCCTTGGAAAGTTTAAAGGGGGCCTTAAGGGTCGGAAAACTGTGGACCCACTTGAGGATCCAGGATACATCAGATTATGCCACCGCTCTGGAAATAGCCCGGAAGTTCGTTTCATTGGAAAGCGAAGAGAAAATCTCCCGAAGAGGGACAACCATCAGAGAGAGGACGATGAGGCAGAAGCTCCTCGCAGGCTAGATCGGGAGTTCAAAAAACCACCCCCAAGGCGAAAGGAATTCAATCCAATACCTCGGGATGACCAGGAAAGAGGATCCCGACCCAAGTGAACCATGTAGTCAGGGAAGAAGCATACATTCCTTTGAACAAACCACTAGGGAAAATCGTCATGGAGATCCAGGGAAAAGGCCTATTGATAGAGCCTGACCTCAGGAGAATCCCCCCAGATAAGAGGAATAAAAAATCCTATTGCATACATCATAATTTGAGGGGACACGCGACGGACGGGTGCAAAGACTTGTGGGAAAAATGGAAGACCTGGCTCGGAATGGGTATTTGAATAATTATATTGACCATGAAATTATGGCGGCCAGACAAAAAGCACAGTGCCGACAGGTAAATATCATCGCAGTAGGGAAGACACTAGCCGGGGACTCCAACCGGTCATGGAAAAACTATAGTCAGACTCGAGGGCCGGAGGAGTTCGGAACAGAGCGGTCCTCGGAAGGGTCACCTTGAACACTCGGAGGCCGGGGGAAGGATCATTAGGCACCCAGTGGGAAGGGCCCTATAAATTTGTTGAGGTGGTAAGGCCGGGTGTCTATATTTTGGAACAGCTGGATGGCACACATTTAAGGAAGCCATGGAACACCCAGTTGTTGAGGAAGTATTTCCAGTAGTTTTTCTTTATTTCTTCTAAACAACCCGACAAGGGTTGGGAGCTCAATATAGAAGCCTCTCTCGAAATGTCCCGCAGAGAGTTGTAGGAAGGGCAGTAGGTCACCGGATATGAATAAAACTTTCTCTTTCCAAATAAAGAAATTTTCCACCCGCTTTTTTAATTAAATTTGAAAGCCATATTCAAAATTCTGGGGACATACTCGATACGGAGGGATAATCCGGGGCCAAGGTACCAAACCCGCAGCCCGTCAATCATAGAGGCCATCATCAACACCCCGGGCGTAATTTCTCCGACCTGACTCATTTAATTTTTAAGGATCGGGACTACGTCAAGGGGTGAATGTATAAGGAAGCACGTGAACTCAGCATAACTATCCTCTGACTTACACTTAAAAGGGATAACTCAAAATAACAATCGCATTGAGGGAGTGCCAACACGAGACACCCGACCAGGCCAGACCAGTGAATACGACTGCAAGAATATGTCCCCGTTCACCCAGCCTGCCCAACGGATCCGTGAGAAGCATAGCACGGGGATGGATGCTACCCCCGTGGCGTTTGCTTGCTCCAGTGTTACCGAGCATAAGGAGGAATATGCCCTTAATGCTTCGGGCACTCTCTGATCCTCACCTATTTGATCATTTGGATCTGTGAGAAGCATAACACGGGGAGGGATGATACCCCCGTGGCGTTTGCTTGCTCCAGTGTTACCGAGCATAAGGAGGAATATGCCCTTAATGCCTCAGGAACTCTCTGATCCTCACCTATTCGATCATTTGGATCTGTGAGAAGCATAGCACGGGGAGGGATGATACCCCCGTGGCGTTTGGTTGCTCCAGTGTTACCGAGCATAAGGAGGAATATGCCCTTAATGCTTCGGGCACTCTCTGATCCTCACCTATTCGATCATTTGGATTTGTGAGAAGCATAGCACGGGGAGAGATGATACTCCCGTGGCGTTTGCTTGCTCCAGTGTTACCGAGCATAAGGAGGAATATGCCCTTAATGCCTCGGGCACTCTCTGATCCTCACTTATTCGATCATTTGAATCCGTGATAAGCATAGCACTGGGAGCGATGATACCCCCGTGGCATTTGCTTGCTCCAGTGTTACCGAGCATAAGGAGGAATATGCCCTAATGCTTCGGACACTCTTTGATCCCAATTTGATCACTTGGATCCAAGAGAAGTATATCACGAGGAGGGATTATGCCCTCGTAGCGTATACTTGCTCCAGCGTTGTAAGGAGGAGCCCTCAAACAGTACACAGGCTCCATCGAGACCTGAAGTATGGAGGATGTGCCCTTACCATTCAACGCTCTCTGATCCAAATCCTGGTTCACCGGGATTCTGAATTGAAAGGTTCAGAATTGTGTTTTGGAGGCCTCAGACAGGACGCTGTTCTGAGACATTCGTGCTGTTGTTACACTTTAACGTTTTTACTTTGGATAAGTGCTAAGTCCCCCCCGCCTTTTGATTTTATTTTCCAGAGTCTTGTTTTTTGTTTTTCACTGGTCTGGCAAGGGGACGCCCGTGCCAGACTCGGTAGGGCTTCAAAAGAGGATTTCCTTCCCTTCTGAATAAGTCCAAAAAGATTAACCAGCTCGGGGCTGGACCCGTTCCACCGAGGCCACTTGGTTGATCAGCTCGGGGCTAGATTCGTTTCACCGAGGCCACTTGGTTGATCGGCTCGGGGCTGGATTCGTTCCGCCGAGGCCACTTGGTTGATCGGCTCGGGGCTGGATTCGTTCCGCCGAGGCCACTTGGTTGATCGGCTCGGGGATGGATTCATTCCGCCGAGGCCTCTTGGTTAATCGGCTCGGGTCTGCTCTTGCATCGTCGAGACTGATGTTTGTTTCTGGCTCGGGTCTGTTCTTGTACCGCCGAGATCGATGTTTGTTTCCGGCTCGGGTCTGCTCTTGTACCGCCGAGACCGATGTTTGTTTCCGGTTCGGGTATGCTCTTATACCGCCGAGACCGATGTTTTTTTCCGGCTCGGGTCTACCCTTGTACCGCTGAGACCGATGTTTGTTTCCGATTCGGGTCTGCTCTTGTACCGCCGAGGTCGATGTTTATTTCAGCTCACGGTCGGGTTACGTCCCACCGAGTCGGCTTCTTTGAACTGGGGAAGTAACATTCCCCCAGAGCCAAGTCTTTCTTTCAGCTCGGGGTCGGGTTACGTCCCACCGAGTCGGCTTCTTTGAACTGGGGAAGTAACATTCCCCCATAGCCAAGTCTTTCTTTCAGCTCGGGGCGGGTTACGTCCCACAGAGTCGATCGTCATCAGCATAAAGGCAAAGCATTTTCTCCACGGGTAGATATCGGGATCCTCGTTGACTGAGCACATAAAGGTGGCAGGAAGGACCAGATTTACAGCCAAGGCGTTTTTCTCTGCGGTTCCTAGAGTGACCACCGACGGATTCATCGGCACACCATCTTTTTTATAGTTCCCGGCATCAACTCGCAAACTCGTTGTTACCGAGAACTATGGGATAGATGTTGACGGTGTTTTTTAAGCACTATGATATTTAAGAAGTACGGCATGGGTAAAAGAGTAATTCCCTTCTTGATCGAAATCATTAATGCCGACCCGATCACATGAGTATTATAAACAGTAAGAGACCAAGCACTTTTATCGGTAACCGACCACTTAAAGCTCGGATGACCGGGCATTAACAGATTGGTGGCAGCATTCATGATTCAAAAGACCATTGTGACCGACCTCATGAAGACCGAGCATGTGGCAAAACATGCTCCAGAAGATAAGGAATCCTATTTCTACGGATATGGTGACAAGTTGTCCTATTTCCATGGGGCAAACTGATGAGTTAGTATCCTAGTGGGATAAAGGAAGTGAGGGTAGTTTTGACTAGAAATCCTTATGGAAAAATGAAATTGTTTCAACTAGAAATCCTTGTAACAGAAGGAATCTGACTTCCACGCTATTATAAATAGAAGGGTAGAGTGTGCGTATTGGGGCATCAAAAAATCAGAATCAATCTCAAGATCATCAAGATCATTGTTGAGAAAACTTGTAAACACGAAAGAGAAGTAGATCTCAGTAATAAAATACCATTCAGTTTGTGTCTGTGGACGTAGGTTGGATCAAATCCGCCGAACCACGTTAAATCTCTTTGTCGATTGACGTATTTATCTGTCTTTTGCTAAGTTTGCTTTTGGTTCCCCCATAACCAAATAAATTCACTATTGAGGGAGGATTGCCTCGAGAGTAATATTCTCATATTGCCCTGAGACGAAAATCAGCCGTCAACAAGTCTCATAGGCGATATTATGCGGCCTAGTGATTCAAGTCGATACGACAATAGAAGCCAACACAGTTTGAGCAACTAACATCTTCCCTTCTATTATGCCAAGAGTCTAGTCGACATTAGTCTCATGGCAGGTCAAGTTGGAGATTATCCTAAACCTTTATCTGGTCTAGTCGACCGGTATATTCTCCATTATTCTTATCGAGTCAAGATGAAGACCTGGACCTCCATCAGGTCCAGACGACATAGAAGACCCCACTAGGCCTTCTTTAGGTCCAATCAACTGGAGATTATCTTGAACATTCATCTGGTCCAGTCGACGAAAAGGTTCCCCATGAATCTTGCTGAGTTAAGTGGAAAACCCGGATCTTCATCTGATCCAGATGACATAGAAGACTCCCCTGAACCTTCTTTAGGTCCAAGCGGCAAAATCTTTCTCAGCTTTGCAAGTGTCCATGACGGCATAGACACCGGCATCGATGATAATGGATCATGGTTCTCATTAGAGTTCGACATTGATCATCAATTTCCCTGTATTGTGAAATTGAAGCGTGCGAAAGTTTCGAGAGTAGAAAATATGAGCGAGAGACCAACCAAATTCTTTACTTAATTGCCAGGTGTCATGCATTTATTGGTTGTTTTTGATTGATTTTGACATGTCATCAGCGTGTAATACACTTCCATTGATCAGCTTATAAATTATGGACAGAAGGGTTAATAATTGTCAATTTATAAGTTTAAGTGTTTAATTAATAGGTCATTTTAAATGTGTTGAAATGGTGTTTTTAGGCACTATAGAATTTAAAGCAGCACGGCAAGGGCAAAAAGAGTAACTTCTCTTCTTGGTCAAAATCATTAAATGCCGACCCGTCACATGAGTATTACAAACTGTAAAAGACCGAGCATTTTTACCAGTGACCGACCACTTTGGATCAGCGACCGGGCATTAATCAGATCAGTGGAAGCATTCTCCTCAGCTCGGACCATGATGACCGACCATGGCAAAACCGACCATATGGCATAACGTACTCTCCAGAAGACAAGGAAATCCTATTTCTACGGATAGGGTGGCAAAGTTGCCCTATTCCCACGGGGAAGACTGATAAGTTAGTGTCCTAGTGGGATAAAAAGAAAGAGAAGGTAGTTTTTTACTAGGAACCCTTATAGAACAAGGGAACTGTTTCAACTAGGAATCTTTGTAACAAAAGGAGTCTGATTTCTATACTACTATAAATAGGAGGATCGAGTTGATCAGAATCAGGACCATCACACTTGTAAAACACAAGAGACAAGTTTTCATCAATACAAAGCATTTTCAGTTTGTGTCCATGGACGTAGGTCGGATCCAAATCCACCGAACCACGTTAAAAATCTTCTTGTCGATTGGTGCATTATCCATCTTTTGCTAAATTGCTTTTGGTTCCCACATAACCAACAAATTCATTCACTATTGAAGGAGGATTACCTCGGGAGTAATATCTCCATATTGCCCCGAATCCGAAATCCACCGTCAACAAAATGGTTAGGGAGTCATTAAGTTTTTTCTTACTAGTACACGAGGGTATTTATGTATTATGCCTATAATTTTTATTTTTATTTTGAAAAATCTCTTAATCTGAATTTTAATAAAATCCCTTGAATCCATCACTTTTAATTGAAAAGTTTGAAAGTATTTTAGATCCATATGATATTTCAAAACTATTTTTATTTTTCAGCATTTCATTGACAGAAGTTAATTTCTAGACTATTTCTAGACAGAAATTATCTTGATAATTTTCAAAAATACACTTTTATTTGAAAACATTAAAAATATTTCAAGATCTATTCGTTGTTTCAAAAGTGTTATATTTTCCATCATTTATTTACTAAAAAGATTATTTTGCCTTTTTTATATAATGAGAGATTAATGTTTCTACCTAAAGAAAAAGAAAAATATTAAATTATTAATATTTGTAAGTATTGCATCAATAAAAAAAATAAAAATAAACCCATATTTTTTTTTGTTTGTTTTAATATTAGGTTTTATGAAATATATAAAAAAAAAATTAAAAAAAAAAAAGCCATGAGTTATGCAATGTGTAAACCAAAAATTTCATAAAATCCTTAGCTCTCAATACCGGAATTTCAATTAATAGACATATTAAATTCTATTTCCAGTTCCTCTAGCAAGACTGCCACATCCTTGGTCATCAAACTGGAAAATATCAAATGGATACCAGACCGTAACCTCTACCCTAGAATGCAAAGAGAAAAGAACACCAAAGGGAATTAATACTAAAAATGTTGTGTTTCGATGATTTTTTTAGCAATTTTTAACCCTACCTAGTGAAATGAATATGTAAACAAAATAATAGAAAATAAAATACTTTTTGAAATAACAAGTGGATTTTGGAATATTTTCAAAGTTTTCAGGTAAAAGTGTAGTTTCAATAATCATCAGGTGGAAAATGGATAATTAATCCTTATTTAAATAATAATTTTGGCTCAGCAATGATAATCTTCCTAATTACCATCTTGACGCCAGCACTTCATTAATGGCGTTAATAAAATGGTGAAAAGGGGAATAATATTGAAACATCTGGTGGATGTTGGAAACATTTGTAATATTTCATAGAAAACGAACTTTTAACAAACAATATTGGTGGATAATAAATAATTTCCCTTTACCAAATAAATATACACGTGATACCAAATTTTAAAGGGAACTTATATGAGACATATTCAATGTACCCAGCGAATCAATAAGTGATAATCAATATTTTTTTATCTCCTTTATTATTGGTTAAATTTATATATATATATATCAAAATATTAGTGAGCGGGAATACCACGTCATCTAAACACTCGTCTCACACAAATTTTACTTCTCATGATGCCCGTACTTGTATAATGACATTAACAAAATAGCCAAAAAGAAATATTTTGAAACATCATGGGGATGTTGGAACATTTCTAAAATTTCGTAGAAAGTTGATTTTTTAAGAAATATTTGGTGGATAATAAATAATTTACCTCTACCAAATATACATGCAGGTGATAACCAAAATTTGAAAGAGATAAACTTATATAAGACAGACTCAATGTACTTAGACAATGAATAAAAGACATTGTTAATTAATTTTTTTTTTAATTTCCATTATTATTAGTTAATTTAAATTTAATATATATCTGTGTGTCAAAATACTAGTGAGCAAGCATATCACGTTATCCGCATGTCCATCTTACACAAGTATTACTCAGTTTTAAATTAGCCCCTAATCCAAATTTTAATCAATAAACAGCATAGGATGATATTAACTTATAATATCTAGAGTAAAATTGATACCATAAAAATCAATATTTACCAAAAAAAAAAAAAAAAAAAAAAAAACTAAGAGCATGAGCAGGATCATAGAGCACTCATGATTTTATTTATTTTGTAAAATGCATTTAAGCATTTTGAACATGGTGTATGGATTATATCCTGCATGGTTTAGTTATGAGGTTTAGCATTAGTTTGGGCATGGACAGCCTCATTGGCATAGTAGCAGCACCTCCTGCAACGTCTCCCATAATAAACCACGGTCACAGCAACCGTATCGGCAATATCCTCCTCGTCTGCCTGGGGTATCCACCATCGCCGCCACGTCCAGGATATCCTCCATCGTCACCGCCTGGGTATTCTCCATATCCACCATTGTACTTGGCATCATCTACTCCATTACTCTCTTCAGTTATCTGATCAGCTGCATTTGTATTTTATTAAAATCTACAAAGTTTTAAATAAGGAGCGGACAAGCTGAATATATATATATATATAGGTTAACAAGTAATGTTTATCCTGAATAATAAAATTAGGGATCTAAATGTAAAAAGTGAGAATTAAAAAAAAAAAATTCGCATAACATTCATTGATGGTATGGTTACTCACCATTTTTCTGGTTATCATTGGTAGTCCCAGCGAGATCACTAGCAGCCACCTCCGAAGAGATGAGAAGAAAGATGGACACTAAGATAGCAAAATAAGAAAAACTTTAGAACCCTTTTCTTTCAAAAGTAACAAAAGACTATGTCAAGGTAATAATATTGAAATTGGTGTGATCAAACTAATGTTTCAGTATCTATATTTATAGGCTGATCGATGATGATGATGATAGAGGTGAGAATTTGAGCACGTAGCACTAAATAAAAAGTTGCATGCATTGGTAGTTTGATATTTACCTGAAGTGACGTATAATATTACCTGTTCCTTCATCTTACTTATTATAAGACTTAAATTTCAAAACTGGGGGTGTCTAGTGTTAGGCCACAAACTTTAGACTGGCTCACAATTGCCTTCAATATTTTTAGGATAAGGGAGAAAGCTCTTAAGAAAGTCAAAATTATGGGAGTCTCAAGGGGGTATGGTTTGATGACTAAGGGAATTAAGAATTGGTTGTAAGGTCCTGAGTTCGAGTTCAGATTATGTATTTTTTATAAGAGCTTCGAGCAGCGGAGAGCTTTACCAGCTGCACTTAATCCCGGGTTAGGGTTCCAATGTTTTTTTAAAAAAAAAAAAAAAATAGTACATACAAAGATTTACAATGTTCTTTTAATGAGTTGTTTTTAATGTCGATTTGAGTGATTTATGATTAATAGTATTGGAAATTGATCAAAATTAATCGGGAAAAATAAAATTGATATTTTACGTAATTGAGAATCTAAAAGTCAAAATTCATATCTCATTATCTTTCACAAAATTACCTAAAATCATTCATATATATGATGAAAAGTGGCTAAACACTCATAAAAATCGAAAGAGATAACTAAAGTCTAAAGAATAAAATGATAGAGAAAGAGAAAAAAAAAATAGAGAAGATGAGTCTTTTTATGAAGGACAAGATTTTAAAAAATAATAAATCGGTGATTAATCTATTGAAAAACAGTGATTTTTGATGACCAACTAAATTGATTTTTTTACAAAACCAAATCGGTTCTCTAAAAGTTTACAAGAAATTACTGATTAATCGAGGATTTCTTATAGCTTAGACTGCACCGCATTGATTAATGTCTTGAGTCAACCAATCTAAGAGCCAAGAGCCTAAGACTCCTTCCTATTCATAAATGTAGTGTGTCCAATTAATATTAATGTTAAAGCATAGACGGCTAGTGGTGGCCATTGATACTTATTGAATGCTCTTTTTATGCATTTATGAATCTATGCCATTGAAATTTTTGTTATTTTTATTTTAGATAATATATATGTGTTGCATGGTTAATAGTGAAATAACCCAATAATGACCGATTATTTCTATCGAACGGCAGAGTGGCCAAATTTTACTAAAGATTCAATATTTATTCGAGAAGTAAATAATTCAGAAATAATAAATATTTTATTTTCTCTATATTCCTTCTCCGGCCTTTAAATTAAATTTTTTTTAAAAAATCCTAATCAACCAAAATCAATTTTTACAGATCTCAACAACTTGGCTTCAAGGTTTGTTTTTCTCAAGTGGTGGTATGAAAACAAAAATTTTCCATATTGATTGAATCAACATTCGCCAAAATTGTAAAATTTCGCAGATGTCATTAGCGAAAAGCATGCTCGCAGCTTCTGATAGATCGTTGTGTTGTGCTGCTGCCAACAACCTGATCAATCGTTTTGTAACACCTGATTTTATATTTTCCTGCCCTAAAATGGAATTGCTAATTGAATTTGAATTTTCTTTTAACACCTGATATTTTCTAAATTGGAGTTCAATTTCAATAGTTGCGTTGGTTCAATTTTAGGTTCTACTTGGTAGAGTACGGTGGATGCCATTGTTACATTTGACTTAAAGACACCGTGGATGTTATTGACATCGACTTAGGAGTAAAGCTGTAGATACACATTTTCAGCTTTAACATTAATTAGGTTTATAACTTATTTTTGTAATCTCTTTTTCATTGAAATTTGCAATCATAAGCTAATTTACTTGGTAAAATCTCTTAGAATGGATACAAGAGGACTGGGGTGAGATTGGTTGTCATGTAACTATAACTAAAAAGAAAATCATATATCCTAAAGGATAATTCAATTAACTTAATACTCATGGTGGAAATTAGAGGTCACTAAAATAAGTCATAGGAGATATAGTAAATTTAAAAGGTTTTAGGTAGGTTAAGAGTACAATATTAAATTACCTACACGCAATACAACACACAACACATACCCAAGAGGGGGGTGAATTGGGTAATGGCCTAAATATGCGGAATTAAAATCTTTGCCGATTTTATGCTACTAAACTTGTAGCTTTACCAATTAGGTTAATTTTCTCAATTACAATATATCAAAAAGTAAATTTCTAAATGATAAGCGGAAAATATATCAATATTTACCACATGTTTTACTTAATATTTTGTATAGTTTCTCGGATATTGTAAATATTTTGATGTGTTTTGTGTTATTTTGTAGATGAATATGATATCGGGACTCAATGGAATCAAATCGGGGATAAAACGGTGAAAAACAGATGAAAAAGGGCAAAATATGAAATTTACTGTTCATGTGTCGCGATACCGAGCCAATCATGCACTGCCGACATGCGTCATCACTTGCATCATCACTGTAGCTAGCGACGTGATGCCCAAGCCTTTTGCCTCCCGATGCCGACACAATAATTCAGTCGTCATTTACTGTAGCACGCATCGCGATGCAGAACACTTGGCGCGTCGCGACTCGAGCTGTTTTTGGACCCTATACTGAAATTAGTTGAATTTCTTCATATTTTCTTATGGAGAATTTCTCTAGAATACTAAGAAGAAGGTATCTTGTTTGTTTAATTTCAGCTTTCTTATATTTTCTTTTTTATTTTAGTAATAAATCTTAGTTTGTTTTACTTAAAGCATGAGTAGGTAACTTCTTTCTGCTGGGATGAAAGGTGGAAATTTAGGCTAATCTCTCTTATTTATAATATATAAATTATCTTAAAACTTGACTTAATTAGATACTGCCTTTATGGTCGGTTGGACTTAATTAAATTAATTTTAACCCGACTTAATTGGATACCACTTTTATGGTCGGTTGGAATTAATTAAAGCATGACTTAATAGGATACCACCTATATGGTCAGTTGGTAATATCATGTAAATTTATATATTATAATAAGAGAGATTTCTAGATTTGAAATACTAAAAGTAGATCCCCTAACCCCCATCATTTTATTTCATTGTTTTATTATAAATTTTTTAATTTTCAACTTGTTGTATGATGTTTTGTTTATTTATAGAAATCCTAGGTATGTTTTGTGACTAAATACTTTATCTAGGGTTGTGATGAAAACCAATATCAGCAATTTAATAAGTTGACTTTTCTTATGTCTTGTGTGATGTTTTGGTTTATTTATTGAGTCTAGTTCTTATTGCTTCTTGTTAATTGGCCACTAATAAGATTGATTAGATAAACTTAAAATTAACTTGGAAAAGGTAATTTAGGTTTAGCCGTAAACTCAATAGCTCACGATCTCACACTCATATTAGAGATTTCTTTCCAGGATCGGAATATACCTATCGGGCGTGGGTAGCCATAATTGGAACTTAAACTTAATGAATTCAGAGTTTCTTAATTAATATATGAATATAGTTAATTGGGTTACTTTGGGTGTTTGCATCTGACCATCGGAAGAGGCTTTTGCAAAACTTCGTGTTCTAGGTTAATAAACTGACATATTACACAAGCATAAGATAATCAACTCATCTTTAGAAGAATATTGGTAGGATTCACAACCCTGGATATTTTCATACCATTAATTAATCTTGAAATCTACCTTAGTTTTATTTTCTCTTGTTGTTTTAGATTAAATCACCATTCAACCAACAATCAATTTCATTTAGACACTTGTAAAATTTAATTTCATAAATTAATAGCATACATTATAAGTCCTCGTGGGATCGATATATTTTATACTACTTGAACGATACGTACACTTGCGTAACGTGTGTGATTTTACGCTGATCAAATTTTTTTCGCCGTTGCCGAGGACTTATTTATATTTTACTATTAATTTTGAGGTTAGATATTTTACTTGTGTCTAATTTTTTTTTTACTTATTATTTTTGTTTTCTTATATTTCAGGTTCTCAAACACTACATGAGAAGAAGCAGAAGCTTTGAAATTCGTATGCTCGTGTAACGACCCCAGTTATTTAGTTCACTCTGTAATGCTTAAAATTTCTTTTTCTCATTTCCCGAATTAGAGAAAATAATTTTTGAATTGTTGAAAATAATAAATACTTACCTTAATTAGACCCAAACTTCCTCTTTTATTATTTAAGCCCAACAAGAAATAGAAGAATTAGAAAGAAAAGCCCAAGACCCAATTTTCATTAAAACTAAAGGGAAGAGAATCAAGGCCCAACTAAATGGATTTTCCACCAGTTTCTAGAATTAAATTAGTTATGTAAATAAAGAAAAAAAATATATAATACACATATTTAATTAACATACGCGCACACACGTCACTCTCTCATATTTTTAACATAAACACAAGGGACCCAAAAAGGAGAAAATCTTTGGTGCAACAGTGGTACCACGTCATCCATGCAACAAGCCAATCATCTTTCGCCACGCGTGTTAAAAAGTCAAAAAACAACTAAAAAATAGGAAGAAAATTAAACATGTTAATTTTTAATTGGTTGGTGGTACCACGTCATACATACCACTGTTGGCACCAAAGATTTACTCCCCAAAAAGGGGGAACACTCAGGCACATGCCGAGAGAAATTGGAGGGAGGAGGCCGAAAAGAAATAGGGATGGAGGCCGAATGAGAAGGAGAAGCAGAACGAAAGAAAAAAGAATAAAGCAGAAAGAGAGAAGGCCGAGTGAAGAGGGGAGAGAGAGACCGAGAAGTGGAAGAAACAGAGAAGAATTGAGGGAAACCGAGGAAGAAGATGAAGAAAACCGTGAAAGAAGAAGAGTTATCGAGAGACCGAGAGAGTGTAGGGGCAGAAAAGAGGTAAGTTTTCTATATGGGAATTTCTTTGAGTTGGATATTCATGGGTCCATTTTAATTTTTGTAAATAAATTGGAAAATTAAGCTAAAAGTAACGAAGAGAATCAAATAAGAGTAATTCAAAACTGATTTTTAATCTTGAACTGGACGAAATTAATTGAAATTAGAAACTGAAAAGAGTTCGGAAGTTTAGACAATGAACCCTAGAAATTAGGATTCTTTTTAAAGATAGTAAAAAAAGGCTAATTTGGAGGTAATATGATATAGTAAATGTTACTTTAGGGTGTCTTCTAGAGTATTTTGTGTTAGTAAAGCATGGTTAAAGTATTTGCTTAAAAGAATTACATAAATTGTGAGATAGGTTCGCTGGGTCGAAAGGTAGATATATGGTTTTAGCTTAGTGTCATGATGGTAGTAAGCTTATAATGTCCTGTTTTAAATCTAATAATGATGAAGAAGTGACGATGATTTGGTTGTATTGATGGAAAATATTCAAGAGTGCTCAAGGGTCTCATTGGTCGAATTCAAGGGAATGGTTCAACCTTGTGTTGCTTGATTTGGATGTTAAATTACTATAGGTAATTATGTTGAGAGGCTTGATGAATGGTTATAATTAGTGTCAATACCTAAGCTAATAAAGAAATTACATGTGTAATTTGCTCTGTAAATGAGATACATATATGGTGAGCTAGCTGGTATCTAAACCTATAAATATTATTATGTTCTAAGTTGGATTTGAAATTTGAGTTGGTTATAATTGACAATGTTTAGATTTGTGTCAGTGATCGTGCAAGACGATGAATAAAAATATGTATTGAGAATGACAATATTTGAGATGGATGAGATTGTTTGGCATGGGTAAATATTCTAAAATATTAATGAGTATATTTGGTTTGGAAATGTTAGAATAAAGATTGAGTTATACAACTTTTATATTTATTTAGCACAGTGTTTAAAAATACGTTTCGAGGCGGCCGCCTCGGACCGCCTCGCACCGTCGGCGCCTCGAGGCGGCCGCCTTATACGCTAACCACCGAGGCGGCCGCCTCGGACCGATGAGGCGGCCGCCTCGGACCGATGAGGCGGCCGCCTCAGGCCGCCTCACGTAGACTCGGCGCGAGGCGGTCCGAGGCGGCCGCCTCGCGTTCTTGTGCTAATTTTTTTTTTTTTTTTTTTTTTTTTTACCGTTGAAACGACGACGTTTTGGGGGTGCCAAAACGTCTTTTAGACTTCTTTATAAAAAAAATATTCATTCAATCTTCGTCTAGGGTTTCTTCTCAGCATCGAAGCATCAGAAATTTCGTCTAGGGTTTCTCGTCTCAGCATCGACGCATCAGCTTCTCGGCGTGTCTTCTTCAGCTTCTCGGCGTTTCATCTTCAGCTTCTCGGCGTGTCTTCTTCAGCTTCTCGGCGTTTCGTCTTTGGATGATGACCCATCTGATGATGACAGAGATTTTGACCCAAGCTTCATGCCGCTAGACACTAATGATAGTTTATTTAAGGATTAGTTATCAATAATTTTTTGAACATACTATGAATTATGAAGAAAGTAATGTATTTTGGATTACTTATCAATTGTTTTTGAACATACTATGAATTATGAAGAAATGAATGTATTTTGAATTATTTTTCCGATTTCCGGATCGAGGCACCCGCCTCACCGCCTCGAGGAGGTCCGCCTCGCGCCTCAATGACCGGCCGCCTCGAGGCGCCGCCCCGTATTTTTAAACATTGATTTAGCAGTCGATAAGGTATGAGAGGAAAGGAATACATATGCCATTAGTTTAAAGGAGTGCATCAACATATGCATGAGCATACATGAGAATATGAAATAAGTATTCATTAAAGCATGATTAGGAAGGTAAAGATATATATATATATATTATATATATATATGCATGCATGTGTTATCATTTCTCGAAGTTAAATTAAAGTAAAGTATGATTTTAAAAGATTCACAGTGTTTCTAAGAAAATTTTCCAAATGCTTTTGAATAAAACATATTTCCAAAAATGTTCCTTACAGTTTTAAGATTTGAGCATGAGTTTTATATTTTCGGGGCATGAGGTAAAACCTCACCCCAGTATGTAACTATTATACAGATACAGTTGGAATTGACGGATTCAGAGACATGTGCACATGTGGAGGACTGAGGGGATGCTCTCACATCCTCGAGCAGGACTAGGTTGACAGATCCTCGAAATCCTGTTTGGTGGCTACACTGCTAGTTGAGCTGTTGTCCTGGGTGTAGAGCTCTACGTTGCCAGTTGAGCTGTTGTCCTGGATGTAGGGCACCACCAGTCTCAGAGATACCGCAGTTAAGCTATTGTCCTGGGCATCGAGTACCATCAGTTTTCAGAGATGCCGCAGTTGATCTGTTGTCATGGGCATCGAGTATCATCAGTTTTCAGTTTTCAGATTTACAGTGCTTAGATTTCAGAAATTAGATAATAGTAAACAGTTTTCAGAAACAGAATTTAGAAACAGTTTCTCAGTTTTCAGCTATAATTTTCTGAAAGAACTTTTAGAAAAGGAAGTTTCCAAAGTTAGATTTTAGTAAATAGTTTTTAAAAAAAAAAAATTTAGACACAATTTTCAGAAACCAAAAAACATGCTTTCAGAAAGACAAAATTTATTAAGAGCTTTTCAGAAGATAGCTTTTCAGTAAAGGTTTTCAAGGATTACAGAAGCATTGCATGACAGCATTACTACATTCACATACATATAAGATTGATATTGGTATATGAATGATATTAGTATGAATTGTATGTTTCATATGAGAAACCATTTATGAATGGTAACATATGATAGTATGAATACATATATGTGAATATGCAGTTGATGATTCTTTAATAGAAAGAACAATTTTTAAATCCGATTTGATGATATTTCAATGAAATAAAAGAAAGATAAGTATGATAAATAACCCAACAAGATTAGTGAAGAGTAAGTGGGTAAGTATTGAGATATCAGAGTGGCGCGGTAAAAAAAAATGGTAAAATTTGACTTAATAGAAAGAACATGAATGATGAACCTAAACAGAAACAAGACTTAAAGTTCACATATGAATAGTTAGAAAGACCATAGCCAAAAAAAGTTTGAAAAATGAATAAGAAATCAAAAAGATAGATTAGTTTGATACATGTGTGTGATTATAAGAGGTACAGAGTAATATAAAACGGAAATCACGCTTTGCTTGTGTTTGGTGCTCAATGAATGAGCATAATTACTTACTGAGTCTTATGACTCACATCCCAACAGTGTTGAGTTTTACAGGTTGGTGACCCGATCGGTCGACCATGGATTTCAGAGCTTGAGAAGCCAAATAGCAGTATTGTAGTCAGCCAGTCACCAGATCTTGGGCGTATAAGTGTCAATTATATGTCTTGTTGTAAAAGTTTAAGTCTGTACAAGTGTAATTGTAAAAGTTTTTATTTGTTAGTATTTTCGGGCACGAAGCCCAATTTTGTTATGACTTGAGTTTATTATTTTAGTGTTTAATATGTGTCGGGCCCTTTAAATTGTATCGAGGTGCTGGACTTGGATCCAGGTTGCATGACTTTACGCAGAGGTCATGCCGAAATTTCATCAGAGTTAGAGGCTTATGGAGACAAGATTAGCCTGTCTCTTGTCGGTAGCATCCCGGCTTAGGCGGGATGTTATAACTTGACCTAGAAATTGAAAGAACTATTAGACAGTTGAGAAGGGAAAGACGAGAAGGCCAAGAAGCACTAATCAACATGAACAATCAAGAACCTAAACCTTTGGAAGTAGCACCATCAATTCCTATTCGAGACAAATAATTACAGTGGTTGACGGTTTCATTTCATGTATACTTCTTCCCTTACCTGCAAATGCCTGTGACATGAAAACATGCATTCAGATGATACAACAATCAGTCCAGTTTGGAGGAAGTGAAATTGAAGACCCAAATTCCCACATCAGCAACTTCCTAGAGGTTTGTGGCACTTTCAATTACAACCGAGGGGCAGAAGAATCAATGTGCCTACGTGTATTCCCTCATTCCTTGAAAGACATTGCTAAGGCTTGGCTTCATTTTTTACCAGCAGATTCCATAACCACTTGGAACAACCTGGCCACCAAGTTCTTTACAAAATACTTTCCACTAACTAGAACAGCAAAGTTGAGAAATGACATCACATCCTTTATGTGGCACGACTCAGAATTCCTCTATGAAGCATGGGAAAGATACCAAAAATTGCTCCGAAAATGTCCTCACTATGAAATTGCAAAGTGGCTGCAAGTCTAAACTTTCTACAATGGCCTTTCTTGACTGATGAAGACCACAGTAGATGCTGCGGCTGAAGAAGCATTAATGGCAAAATTAGAAGATCAAGCTTGGGACTTAATAGAGAAAATGGACAACAACAACTCATTGAGGCCAACAGGGATGAATATGGTTCATCGAGTAGCAGGAATCCACGAAGTAGAGGTCAACATAATTGTGAATGCCAAGCTGGATCAGATATGCAAATGCCTGGAAACTCTTAGCATGCAAGTTAATGTTGGATCCACAAGTTCACCATATAGAGGAGTACTATAGGCATAATCTTACAACCAATATGATGAGATTTTAAACTATTTCAGCAACTTCAACAGATAAGGAAACAATCCTTACTCCAATATCTACAACCCAAGATGGAGGAATCACCCCAGCTTTGCATGGAACAACACTTCTGGGCAGGTACTGTTGGATAATTATGACCTATAGTGTCACTGTTTGTACAGATCATAGTGTTGTTGTACAAATTAACTATGTGACAAGGAGATTGCACTCTAATCATTTGTGATTAGATCACCTAGATGTATAAATGATAGGAAGTCCTTATGATTAGTTCCTGGATTGAGATGATATGAGACATTATCAGTCCTCGAAAGATTAATCATTAAATATCCATAGTCAGAGTATTATCGAGATTGGACATCGATAATACGTAAAAGACTAGTATTACACTAATGCGAGTTGTGAGGGCACAATAGCATAGTTCTCATATATATGGGTATTGGATACTCATGCAAGTGTAATAGGAGGTTGTGTTTACCGATGGTACGGAAACAGCTTTGCTCTGGATAGACCCCTCGGAATTCCATTGGTAGTATGACTACATGTCTATGGAAGTCCAAAGTCAGGGTAGGTGTATTTGGTCTTAACCTGACTGATTCTGTGTATGCCTCTGCTAAGTATACTGAGAATCGTAGTGTATTGGGTGTGATGTCAAGACGGAAGTATCACTCCAGTCATAGTGGAGATGATGTCACGTAGAATACGGAACTAGTACTCTTTAGTACTGCAGTCATCGGGATGATATGACTAGGTCATATTCATCCGATTATAGAGACTAGTTACCAGACATCCGACATGTGCTTCGTACTGGACATACACAATTCCAGCCCCAGGCCTAGTACGTGACACCTGATACTGGATTGCAATACGGAAAACTATGTATACTACGCCTAACATAGATTATATATTCCAGTCAGAATATTTCTGGAGAATTGGGTAGGCACGGTGCTTTGCTAGAAGCCAACCATGTCTTGTAAATCGGTAAGCACGTGGTACGAGGTACGCACGTATTCAGATAATCCGATGACTGTATTTACTGCCAACATATCCAGGGATCTCTTGGGTCGTTTCTCAAAGATTCATCGATGACAGTTGATTTAAACTAGAATTAATATGGGATTAATTTAGAGAAAGAGAGAAATTAATCTGGGATTAATTGAGGCTTTATTTAATCTGGGATTAAATGTGTTCGGAAGAGAGAGAATGTGATTAATTTGGAATTAATCGGTAAAATAAATTTAATAGTTAAATTTGATTTTTCTATATAATTTATTCGTATGGGCTAAAATTAATATATCGAATATATTAATATGAATTGGATTTCATTACGAAATTAAAGTCGGACTTTAATACGAACGAGTGAATTAATTTAGAATTAATTCGTAAACGAAGTTCGTAATATATTTGCGAGGCATCGTTATTTAATTAAATTAGATTAAATTATTTAGCGACGAAAGTTCGTTTAATCGGATTAAACGGATCCGAGCCGCGATAAATATTCGTAGAGACATTCTTATTTTGAATTCAAATGTGGGGCCCACTTTTATGTGGTAGTTGGGAGGGTAGTGGGCATTTAAGCCAATACCACTTACTTTTCAACTACATGGTTTTGGTTTTTGGAAAACCAAGACCTAACTACAAGTTTGGGTGAAAAGGGTAAAACCCTTTTACCAAACCTAATTCTCTCACATTGAACACACTTGGAACAAAATGAAAACCCTAAAATCCTCTCAAAGTGGCGTGAGCTTCTTGCCTCATTCTCCTTGATTTTGTGGCAAAATCAACAAAGCTAGCACTTCAACAAATCAACAAAGGTGATAGAGAAACCACTTCAAGAGTTGGAATCATCACTTAAAGCTTGGATCTTGAAGATCTCTTCTCAAATTTTAAAGCTCAAATTCGTTCATTGTAAGTGTATTCCGCAACTTATTTTGAATTTATGAACACCTTTTTTTGCTTATTAGATCATTGGCATGTTCTAGGAACACTAATAATGGTATCAAGAGCCAATTTTAAGCATGAAAATTTTAGGGTTCATGAGACTAAAATTTGGGGCTTTTATGTTTTGAGCATGATTCCTTCAAATTGAAGCTTTGAGCATGCTTAGATTATGTTAACTTAGAGTTTTTCATGATTACATTTTAGAAAAATTGATTGGATCAAATTTTGGACTCCCTCTTACCTTGGCCGAAACATGCAGTGCATAGTACTGTAGTTTTATTTTTATTTTTGTAACATGAAATGATGTGTTTAAATGCATGTTTAAATGTTGATTGTTGGTTTGATTGGATCAGAATCAAAGTCAATAAATTTCATGTTAAAATCAAAGAGCATGTTGAGTATGAAATGATGAATTTTGGCTTCAATTTGTGTTGAGCATGAATTGATGGATTAAACATGATTAATTAAGTTAATTGATATTTTGAAAATATTGAGTTTAATTAATTAATCATGGCTAATACACTTTAATTAAAGTAATTGTGATATTTAGAATATTATAATTATGTTAATAAGCCTTTAATTAAGAATTGGGCTAAAAGTGTGTATTTGGGCTTAATGGGCTTGGTTTGACCAAGTTTGGTTTTGAACTTTTGGATTGGATCCAATTGGGCCCAAAACCAATTCCATAAAGTCCAAATACATCACTTGGCCCTTTAAAGAATTTAATTGAGCCTGATGGCCTAAATTGATTTGTTGGAAATATTGTGATTCCTATTGGGCCTTGGCATTTTGGGTTTGATCCATTATGACCAAAGCCCATGCCTTAAGGATCAATTAAAAGCCCATTGGACTTTAATTACAATGACATTGGATGTTATTGGCCTTTGAGACCCATTAAGATTGGATTTGGAATCCAAGTCTTGAAGGCTTATAAGTAAGTGTAAATATTTAATTTGGAATTAAATTTGGAATTAGTATTGAATACAAATAAATTGGATTTAAAGTTGTAGTTCAATATAATTCAAGAATACTTACTTTGAGTATTTATTCTTAAACGAGTTTGACTCGCGCAAATCAAATCGTTGTTTGATCATCCAAATTAATTCAAAGATTAATTAATTGGATTAGATTGATTGAATAATATGATTTGTATGAATACATGAATGTATTGCATGAATAATGTATATCGGATGGATATTAGAAGGGTGAGGGCAATTGGAAATTGTAATAAATTTAGAATTTATTAAATTGGACCTGCGTGTCCAGCCTTTTATCTCTTAACTCTTTGTAATTCTCTTCTCACCATTCCCCTCAATGTAAATGAGGTTTCTTTATTGTATTAATTAATTGGGTAGAAGTTAGAATAGTTATAGCTGATGAGAGGAAAATGAGTGATTTGTTCTAGGAACAATTTGTGAGATATCCATCCGCATATCATTATTAATTAATTTTATTTATCGTACCTTATTATGCTTTTAGAATGCATGCTTAAAGGTATATGATGAGACCTAATCAAAGATAATAAATTGGTTGCCAATTTACACGCGAAAAAACCCTTAAAAACATATTAAGCGTTTTTCCTTCTGTTGAGTGATTCTTACTCAAAATCCAAAGTTGGCATTGGTTTGTTGGCCAAAGTCAAGACCTTTGTCAATTGCGTATGTGTTTGAATCATGAGAGTTTTGTTCCATATCTGTGTGTTGTCCAAGTCGTGATTTGTTGGCCAAAGTCAAGATCATTTCTTGTCCATCGACATTGATTACGAAGCTTTCCATGTCAATGGGTCCCGCTTAACTGGAATCATTAAGCTTGTTGTGCAAAAGCCAAGGCTTAGTTGATTCAGATGAAAAAGGTGAGGAAAATATATTGGATATATTGGCATATATAAGATATATGTTTCGGACTTGGATGTCCACCTACTGGATCTAGGAATTGGATTAGATCCAATTGATCTTAGAGATCTACCTAGTTAAGTATCATACAATTTGTTGGCCAAAGTCAAGATTGTGTGTTATTTAACGGGATCCTAGCCCACTAGGAAACTAGGTTCCCGAGTACTCGACAGAGGGTTAGAGGCTCGCCGAAAAATAGTGGGAGGCAAAATTTAAAAAAAAAAATCGTTTAATAACTTGCTATAACGCGCTCATATCAAATATCTCGTCAAATAAATTAAAGTATTAGTTGGACTAATATTAATTGGTGTTTTAATTAAACAGTTGGACTGTATTCAAACTAATTCATTTATAGTTGATTATATAATTGGATTATAGTAATCAACAAATTTGAATTTTACCCTTCATTTATAGTTGATTATATAATTGGATTATAGTAATCAATATATATTTGATTTTAACCAATAAAATTGTAATTAGTTATATAGTTAGACTATAGTAATCATTACATTAGATTGTACCTGAAATCGTTGATTAAATAGTTGGACTATTATAATCAAGATTAAATTGAAAGATTAATGTTTAAAACATAATCCTAAGGAAAATGTATTTAAACGACTTTAATTTTCAAATTGGGAATAAAATTTCAGGATGGTCCTGGAAACTAATAAGTTACTTTATTTGATAAAATAACATATTAGGCCTAAGCCCAGAGTTAAGCAAATAGTAGAGCATGATCTTTGGAAGATTCATGTGATGATAACTTAGTGCTTAATCCATTATACTTGTCAAAATGACTCCTTAATTTCCTAATCAGAACTAAGGATTAGATCCTTAAAGTATGATGAAGAAATTGAAGGATCTTCATAGATCTATTCTTAGATCTTGGAAGTATTAAATTGCAATTAATAACTCTTGGAGAGTTAATGGTTATTCTCAAGGAGATAAAGCCAAAGTTTGCAATAAGGCAAGTAGCGCAAGGCGCACCATACTTCGATATTCTAGAAGGCCAAGGCTTGGCCAAGGCTTCTGAGTTGTAGAAAAGGGCAAAGGCAAGATCATTATAATCTTCTAGGAAGATAAATGACATATCCCAAGATGTCTGCCTAAACTGTGGCAAACGGGGTCACCGAAGAGTGACTGCCGTATGGATAAGACAGACATGAAGGAATTGAAGACGAGCAAGGCTCTGACTTCAAATATATTTGTCATAAACATGTTCACTAATAGTATTAAAATTTGATTTTAGATACTAAAAGTGGTACATAAATATATGTACTAATGTGCAGAATCTGCTTTGAGCAGGATACTGACTTCAGATTGAGATTACTCTGCGAATCGGAAACGAGACGACAGTCGCTGTTTCAACCGTAGAAACCTAAGTTTAGGAACTACCTTCGGGTGTGTACTTAAATAAGAAATTGTTGTAATGTAACTAGTTTGACTAGAAATATTATCTCTATATCGAGTATAACTCGTTGCGAGTATACCTTTATATTCTAGAACACTAAAGTGTTTTATTTTATAAAGGTGATATTGAGATAAACACATTAGATGTGAATAACAGTATTTATATTTTGATATAAATAAATCTCAAACATATAATATGACGAACAAATAACTCAAACTGATTTGATCAGATAATACTTATTCGTGGCAGTGTTGTCTAGGACATATTAAACAAGACTCGTATATCCATACTTTTGAAGAGTGGATACTAGGACGGATTTGATTCAATTCAAATGATGTCTACGAATCTAGTTTATTAGGTAAAGTACCTAAAATACCTTTTACTTGGTAAAAGTGTAAGTGCCATCGATCTGTTAACCCTCGTTCATAGTGACGTAAGTGGGCCCATATATAGCTAGGCTATAGGTGGATATGAATATTTTGTGACCTTTACGGATGTGGAATCGCGTTATGGTTATGTGTTTCTTTTGAAACACAAATCGGAAACTTTTAGAGTTTCGACACGAAATAGACAAATAGATCAGCTAAAGTATTTATACCATCACGGTTAGACCATGATGAAAATACTTAAGCAATAAGTTTCTCAAATACTTGAAAGAGTATAGTATTCTTTCAATGAGGACTCCTCTCGGAACACGTCAGTTTGACGATGTGTCCGAATGGAGAAACCGAATTTTGTTGGACATGATAAGGTTAATCATGAGTCGCTCTGAGCTACCATTTTCCTTCAAATGATAAGCATTAACAGTGCAATACTTAGTTTGAATAAGGTTCCATGAAAATCTGTTGGACAGAAATCATATTAGATATGAACAGGAAAGAAATCGTATTTTCTCAATCCTGATGATATGGGAATGCTAGGGATACGTTTGGATGATATCAAACTAGAACACAAACTGGATAAGTGCCAATTGTAGGTTATCCTAGGGAAACCATAGTATAGTACTTATACAACTCACTTGAGAACAATATAATTCTTGCTCACCATGCGGTTTTCCTAAGAGGAATACCGATATGCAGTGGTAAGTGGGAGGATAGTAAAACTCGATGAAAATCGGAGTTATACTGTTAAAGGCACCAAGTCCTTAATGGAACACAAACAGTTCATCAAGGATGAAACTGTATCAGTAATCTTCGAATTCACAAGGACTGCGTATGTCGGAGAGAGTCAGAAAACAACCTGGGTATGAGTTTCTGATCTCACCTCATAAAGATGTCAATTTTATTGAGGAATGCGAACTGACTATGTATGAGGAAGTGATACAAGGTATTGACTCCCTATTATGGCAAAGTGCCATGAGTCTGAAATGGATTCCATGTATATCAACTATGTTTGGACACTAGTTGTTGCACCGTAAGACATTGTGTCTGTTGGTACTAATAAGTCTTCAAGGAAGACATACGTGGATGGCAGCATACCAACGTACTAAGCTAGGCTTGTACTGGCAATGTATTGTTATCAACGTTGTGTTGGTTACAACGAAATCTTTTACCTGTTGCCACATTAAATCCATTTGGATAATGTTTGCTGATGCTGCATGTTTCATTTATGAAATATGGCAGCTGAACCAAAAAATCACTTTCCTGAAAAGGAAACCTTTTGGAGGATGTTTTCAATATCCTGACGATTTTGTCGTATCAAAACTAGCAAACAAAGTTTGCAGGTTATTCGATCCATGTTTGGATTGAAGCAAGCATTAGGTTCTTGGAATTATCGTTTTAAGGTAATCATAATGGTGTATGATTTGATTTAAAATGAAAAAAAAAATTGTCGTGTATATAAGGAGGTTAGTGGGAGCGCACTGAAAGTGACTGTCCTAAATAATGATGATATGTCATTTCTTTGAAATGATATTCCCATATTACAATCGGTGAAAGCTTGGCTTTCATAAAAATTCTCCGTAGAATTCTTAGGAGAAACAACATTTATTCTAGGAATAAAGATCTACTGGGATAGATTTAAAGTTGTTAACACTCTCTGAGAAATCGTACATTGAAAAATGTACGTTACCTGGTGTCACATACGCCTTGAGCATATGGAGTCACAAACAGGTCAATCCAAGTGATAGTCACTGGATTGATATTAGAACATCTGTTAGTATATTAGAGAACTAAGGATGATGTCTTAAACCTATGGAGAAGGAGAACTTGAAGTGACTGTGATCACTACTGCAAGTTTCCCAACCGATAAAAATAACGGTACTATGCAGTTTGAATAACGGAACAGTGAGCTGGAAATCTTCCAAGCAAGATAATGTTACCGAATAAACAACAAATACGGGTTATTACTGCGGTTGAGGCAGCAATAGAAGCCATTTGGGTCGATAATAAATCGAATTAGATTAGATATAGTTCTGTTAGCAGCTGAGCTAGGCGTCAGCACAGGCTAAAGAATTAATGGTCTCATCAATGATCCAGATATATACTTCAACTATTCATCTGATTCTTTCGGATCATACATCGTGGCGATGTGATGATCGAATAAATCGCATCAGATGATAATCACATAAATCCGCTGACGAAAGCCTTTCCTCAGCAGTTTGAGCGAAGAGTACATAGTTAGGGTGTATGACACTCGAGTGACTGGCTATAGGCCAAGTGGGAGACTGTTGGACAATTATGACCCATAGCGTCACTGTTTGTACAGATCATGGTGTTGTTGTACAAATTAACTATGTGACAAGGAGATTGCACTCTTATCATTTGTGATTAGATCACCTAGATGTATAAATGATAGGAAGTCCTTATGATTAGTTCCTGGATTGAGATGATATGAGACAGTATCAGTCCTCGAAGGATTAATCATTAAATATCCATAGTCAGAGTATTATCGAGATTGGACATCGATAATGCGTAAAAGACTAGTATTACACTTGTGCAAGTTGTAAGGGCACAATAGCATAATTCTCATATATATAGGTATTAGATACTCATGCAAGTGTAATAGCAGGTTGTGTTTACCGATGGTACGGAAACAGCTTCGCTCTAGATAGACCCCTCGGAATTCCATTGGTAGTATGACTACGTGTCTATGGAAGTCCAAAGTCAGGGTAGGTGTATTTGGTCTTAACCTGAGACTTGCACCGCTAATACTTGCGACAATCAATATGCTTTGGTTTGGTCGTTTAGGGCTTTAACCGGTTCTGTGTACGCTTCTGCTGCGTATACTGAGAATCGTAGTGTATTGGGTGTGATGTCAAGACGGATGTATCACTCCAGTCATAGTGGAGTTGATGTCACGTAGAATACGGAACTAGTACTCTTTAGTACTACAGTCATCGGGATGATATGACTAGGTCATGTTCATCCGATTATAGAGACTAGTTACCAGACATCCGACATGTGCTTCGTACGGGGTAGACACAATTCCAGCCCCAGGCCTAGCACGTGACACCTGATACTGGATCGTAATACGCAAAACTACGTATACTACGCCTGACATAGATTATATATTCCAGTTAGAATATTTCTGGAGAATTGGGTAGGCACGGTGCTTTTCTAGAAGCCAACCATGTCTTGTAAATCGGTAAGCACGTGGTACGAGGTACGCAGGTAGTTGGATAATCCGATGACCGTATTTACTGCCGACATATCTAGAGATCTCTTGGGTCGCTTCCCAAAGATTCACCGATGACAGTTGATTTAAACTAGAATTAATCTGGGATTAATTTAGAGAAAGAGAGAAATTAATCTAGGATTAATTGAGGCTTTATTTAATCTAGGATTAAATGTGTTCGGAAGAGAGAGAACGCGATTAATTTGGAATTAATCGGTAAAATAAATTTAATAGTTAAATTTGATTTTTCTATTAAATTTATTCGTATGGGCTAAAATTAATATATCAGATATATTAATATGAATTGGATTTCATTACGAAATTAAAGTCGGACTTTAATACGAACGAACGAATTAATTTAGAATTAATTCGTAAACGACGTTCGTAATATATTTACGAGGCATCGTTATTTAATTAAATTAGGTTTAATTATTTAGCGATGAAAGTTTGTTTAATCGAATTAAACGGATCCGAGCCGCGACAAATATTCATAGAGACATTCGAATTTTGAATTCAAATGTGGGGCCCACTTTTATGTGGTAGTTTGGAGGGTAGTTGGCATTTAAGCCAATACCACTTGCTTTTCGACTACATGGTTTTGGTTTTTGGAAAACCAAGACCCAACTACCAAGTTTTGGTGTAAAAGGGTAAAACCCTTTTACCAAACCTAATTCTCTCACATTGAACACACTTGGAACAAAATGAAAACCCTAAAATCCTCTCAAAGTGGCGTGAGCTTCTTGCCTCATTCTCCTTGATTTTGTGGCAAAATCAACAAAGCTAGCACTTCAACAAATCAACAAAGGTGATAGGGAAACCACTTCAAGAGTTGGAATCATCACTTAAAGCTTGGATCTTGGAGATCTCTTCTCAAACTTTAATGCTCAAATCCGTTCATTGTAAGTGTATTCCGCAACTTATTTTGAATTTATGAACACCTTTTCTTGCTTATTAGATCCTTGGCATGTTCTAGGAACACTAATAGGTACTAAATGAAAGGAACAGTCCACTATCTGGATTCAAACAGTAACATAAAGGACATGGATATGAAAAGAAGCTAGGAATAGAAGATCTACTTGCAGAGATTAAAAAAAAAAAAGCAAAATATGATGTTTTGTCTCAAGCATATTCAGCATTGAATCAAAAATAAACAACATACGATGCTATGTTTCAAAGTCAAGTAGCTTTTATAAAGGCACTAGAAAATCAATTGGGACAGCTGGCTAATGATCAGAGCTTTAGACCGCAAGGTATCCTTCCTGGCGACACATAATCAAATCCAAGGAACAGAGAGAAAGAGCAATGCCAAGCCATCACCTTGAATAGCGGCACTGAAATCAATAAAGATGTTGGAGTCAACGCATCTTCTAAGAACGTTCCAAAAGAAAGCAATGAAGTAGATCCACAGATGGAGGAAAAAGAGACAAAAGAAAATGATTGAGAAAGATTTACTTCACCATCATCTTTTTCCACAGCGTTTTTAGAAACACAAACTGGATAAATAATTTGCTCGATTACTGGAGATTTTCAAAAATCTGCATATCAACATTCCATTTGTAGAAGCGATAGAGCAAATGCCCAGCTATGTCAAATTCATGAAAGATATTTTGTTGAGAAAATAAAGATTGGGAGATTACGAGACTATAGTATTGACAGAAGAATACAACACCATCATTCAAAGGAAGCTTCCCCCAAAGTTGAAGGATTCTGGCAGTTTCACCAACCTTTGCACCATAGTAGAACATTACTTTGGTAAGGTTTTGTGTGATTTGGGTGATATTATTAACATGATGCCTTTATCTATTTACAGGAAACTACAGCTTGGAGAAATAAAGCTCACCTCAGTCACTCTGCAACTCACTGATAGATCACTAATATTTCTGAGAGGTGTAGTGGAAGATGTATTGGTCAAAGTCGAAAAATTCATTTTCCCAGCAGATTTTATTGTCAATGATATGAAAGAAGACAGAGACGTGCACATCATCATTGGGAGACCATTCTTGGCTACAGGTGAACTATTATTGATGTACAAAAAGGTGAACTAACCATGTGGGTACATGACCAAGAAATAAAATTCAATGTGTTCAAAGTAATGAAATTTTCAAAAGACAAAAGAGAGGAGAAATGTTTCAGACTTGATGTACTAGATAGTATCATCCAGAACACAGTTTCTATGTAATTTTCCACTGACAAACTTGATGTATGCATCACCAACATTACTGATAAAGAACTAGATGAAGCGATTCTGGAATGCATAAACTATCTTGACGGAGCCTTGATCGGTGCATTCACACCCGTGTAACGTAAGCGTATGTATAGTTCAAGTAGTATAAAAATATCGATCCCACGAGGACTTAATTCCTATTGTTGTTTTTAATTATTGATACTATTTATTTACAGATATCTAATTATAGGGAGAAGCGAATTGATTGCTTTTGGTTGGTTGAATGTAGATTTGTTAATTAAAATAAAAATAGACTCAAAAGAAAATACTAAGGAAAATAAAAGAAAAGACTCAAAGATCTAGGGTTGTGACTCCACACAATATTATTATGAAGATGAATTGATTCTCTTATGTATGTGTAATAAATCAGTTTGCTAACCTGGAACACGAATATATGCAAAAGCCTCTGTCGATGGTTAGACGCAAATACCTAGTATAACCCAATTGGACCATATATCTATGTCAACCAAATTACCTGGACTAATTAAGATCAAGTTCCAATAGTGGCTACCCCCGCCTGACAGGTATATGTCTATCCTGTAAGGAAATTTGTTAAAGGGTTATCTATCCTCAAGGAAGATCGTGGGCTATTGAATCTAAGGCTGAAATCTAAAATCCCTATGTCTAGTTCATTTTAAGTTTACCACATCAATCTTAAGAAGTATTAAGCTTGAGACTCAATAAATAAACTAAAGAATTAGCCATGAAAAGAAAATCAATTATTAAGTGAGGATATTGTGTTTCATCACTTCCCTAGAATAAAAATAAAATACTGGGGGTTGTGGGATCCACCTTTACTATTCCTAGTTTAGAAATCTCCCTTATTATAATATAGAATTTATCCATGATATTACCAACCGACCATATAGGTGGTATCCTCATTAAGTCAGATTTTAATTAAGTCCAACCAGTCATAAAGGCGGCATCATTATTTGTCCATAAACTAGCTATATAGGCGGTAATTACCTGTCACCTAAAGACCGGCCATATAGGCGGTGTCAATTATGTCAAATAAATAAAACCAGTCATTAAGGCGGTAAACCTTTTAGTTTGAAATATAATTTCCATATTATAATTAAGGTAGATTAATCTAAATTAAAAAAAATAAGGGCTTCACCCTTCCCCCAGCGGAAATCTAACTACAAAACATAAAAGAAAAGAAAAAGAAGAAACCACTACTATTACTGAAAATAAAATGAATAAATTAAATTACTAAAAATAAACACACAAGATGCAATCATTAAATTCCTTAGAAAAACCTAAGGAAAGCATGAGAATTACAAATGAAATGGCTTGATATTTATAGGAAAATATAAACGCTTCCACCAATTTCTCCACCAATTGCTCCACGAATTGCTCTACCAAACACTCCACCAAACATGCCACAAGACACTCCACAAAACACTCCACCAAACATGGCACCAAACAAGGCACCAAACATGGCACAAAACACTTGCATGTTTGGTGGAAGTTTGACAAATTTTTATATTTTTGATAATGACTTTAGTAATTTGACATAATATAATTTCGGATTGCTTATCAATTCCAGTTATGAAATATTCGGAATTCGAAATTATTTTATTCTTTAAAGTTGTAGATCTTTGAGTCATCTTTAATCTGAAACTTGAATCAACTCAATCGGATATCGGATGAAAAATTTATGTCCAAAATATGAAACTTGCGCAAAACTGAAATTTAGGACTGCATTTCGTGACGTGTATAATAAAATTTCATTTGGACTTTTTTCCTCCGGATTTCATCATTTTTATCCCGAGTTGATTCCATTAAGTCCTAATATTATTTTTATCTTCAAAATAAATAAAAACACATCAAAAGTTCATAAAACCCGAGAAACTATATAAAATATTATGTTAAATGAGTTGGAAATAGTGATATAATTACCACTCATCACACCCCCAAACCTAACATTTTGCTAGTCCTCGAGCAAAACAATAAAATAAAATAACATAAACAACTTTAAAATAAAATTAAGCCAAGCCACTTTCGTAGGGATCACGGTTACATTTAGCATATGGAACAAGCTTTTAAACCCCTAGGTGTCCCTAGTGAACGAGTTGTAGTCTCGTGAGGGTTTACAGCAATGATACCTACAAATATTTTACAAAATTAAAAAGAAAGTAAAACTAACGCACACAAAAGAAAAAAGACAAAAGAAAAGAGAATAAAGAAGTTAATGACTGAACAGATGAAACTTCTACTTCAAGTTAGTAGTTATTTTCCTTCTTTCTAAATTACCGAATAAGTAAATTCTCCGATTATTTTTACCATTCTTCATATACACAACCAAAAAAATATTAATCAACTCATTTTACCCACAATAGTCACAAATGCAGTTGAGAAGAGGGTAATATTTTTGTCATAAAGTTATATCAGAATTCACACCTTTTTTTAACAATGGAATATTTTTTTTTCTCTGATTTTTCTGATTTTTTTTCTTTTTCTGATTTTATTTTTTATTTATATACAATATATTCCATCTATGTAGCGAGCTTTAGGCCGGTGGCTCCCAAACCAGTTGGCTTTAGGGCACTAGGTCCCTACGGACTTAATTACTCAGACTTCAAATATATATATATATATATATATATATATATATATATTGCAACATCTTCGATCCATGTAACGAGGTTTTGGGACATTGACTCCCAAACCAGTTGGTTTTAGGGCACTAGGTGTTAAAACACCCTTACAGACTTAATGACTCGGATCTCATATATTTTTTTTACACACTTTTTTTTTCTTTTCTCTTTTTTCTTTTTTCTTATCTTTTTTTTTTTACTCCATTGCCATTTATAGATGCTTCCTCCAATTAAACTAGAGCACTGAATATTACAAACTTTTCAATTACAGCTCATGTCCATATGTTACCATGCATATTGATAATACCTGCCAACTGAGTATATGAAGATCCATTTTAGTCAGTTTTATGGAGAATTTACAAATTAAATAATTTAAAAGGAAATAAACAAAAATTAACTTGTTTCAAAAATGGGTTGAAATATGTATCAGGAGTAGGAACTCCTTACATAACTATCTCTCACAAATTTCACATTTTTAATCAAAATAAAAGCAAAAAAACGCAAAATATTTTTGTAATTTTTGAACATTTTTCATTTTTTTTTGGTTTTTTCGAAAAATTTTAGGACTAAAAATCTAATAAAAATAAGACGAAATAAACAAGATACTAATCAACTATTCCTTCCCAAGAACCTAAATGAGACATTGTCCCCAATGTCTTAAACAATAGAAGAAGAGTTTAGAAGATCATACCTGGTTAGCTGAAATTCGCCGAAAAAATTTATGATTAAGATCTATGTTCAATTTACGCTTCTTACCACGATCGCTTTCTGACTAGTTCAACTCGGAAAGAATGGGGTCCATTTTTGGTTCAAAGACAAGGAATTTAACAATTAGATCTGGGGCAGTTTTGGCAGTAAAGAGGAGTTCTTTCATAGGTTTTGTCACGAACCCATTTCTCAGGGCATCATCAAGAAACACACAAAGAAAATCTTAAAATCCCTCAACGTTAAACAGCCCAATAATTTTCTGGTGTATGTTCAAGTTTGCCCAAGATAACACTATAAACATTTCCTCCAATGTGCCCAAGCCACCTGGCAAAGCAATAAAAACATCAGCACGATTAATCATTTCCACCAGTCGCTCGGACATTCCCGGTATGATCAGTTCCTCTCCGTTTGATGGACTTATCAGATTTGCCTCCGCCAAGGGTTTTGGGATGATTCCCAGAACTGGACTACCTCATTCCTTTACAGCTTTTGAAACGATCCCCATTAGTCTAAGATTGCCTCTTCCGTATACTAAGTGCATATTCATTTCATATAAAACTCGACCCAATTCCTATGCTGCTTCTATGTATTGTGGTTTAACACCAACACTAGTACCATAAAACACACAAATATTCTCAACTCGTCTTCTTGAAGTGGCTTCCATTTTTATGTATTTCTTTCTCAAATCTGGATGCCTTCAAAAGTGCAATGACGGGCTCAATTTATAGTACCTGAAAAAGGGTGAGTAATAATAGCACTAGTATCTTCCAAAGGACGCTTGTTAGCTAAATAATAAAATAAATCATGAAGGTCAAAAAGTCTAGATCCTGTCAGCAAAAATTAAAGAAAATAACAAAAGAAAAACAAATCAAAGCAATTATTAAGGTAATAGAATTATGTACGCAATACGCTACTCGTTTAGTATATAAATCCATTAGGATGCGTCTCAAGAATCCATTCCTTACTCAGCCATCACCAATGACTTAAATCTCATCTTTGTGATTGCCAAACATCATTCCTCCTTAAATGCCCCATTTATGCTTTTCCCTATAAAAAAAACACACAAAATTAAAAACTCTACAATATGTATACACAAAATATGAAAACAAAATTATAATAAATTGCATGGGTTGCCTCCATGCTAGCATTAAATTTTTCATCTTCAGCCAGACGTGACTGAAATCCATATGTCAAGGAGGTTTCAGTGTCGTTTTAGACGTCCGTTGCTTTTGATGGGTATTTTCCAACGGTAAAGTGGCAAAAAGAATTTTATCTCATTCAGTGGTTGTGACACCTTCATAAACTTTGTCGCTCCAGTGGTTCCTAAAAAGAAAGAAAGAAAATCGGGAGGTCTCGTATGGTGCTTGACTTGGAATGAGAGTTCCATTCTGTCAAGCTTCTGGGCGATATCTCTTATCTGCACTCCCAAAAACAGTGATGTTTTTCCTGAATTCACTGGATCTTCAATAAGGTCAGAAATTTGCTCTGCTTCTTGCTCCACCTTTTCTTCACAGATATGTTTTAGGATTTCCGCATTCAATTCTTCATCTGTCATCTGTGAAATACATGCTCCATAAGTGTCAAGCTGAGGATGTAAAAAGATGTGAGATTTTAGGTCTTCATCCTCTGATATGACTGGCTCAGGTAGATCTTTTTCAAACATTTGTGCAATGGACGCTCCAAGATCTTCATTTTGAGGATACAACCATCCTCATTTTTTGGTGCAGTTGGTACTAACATCTCAGCTGCATTCTCGTCAGAATCCGAATAATAAAAATCAAACAGAGACTTTGTCGGTTTGGGTTTCTGAACTGATACCTCTGGTTCCTGATACTGCTCAGCCTCCTCTTCTTCTAAAGTGTCATCAAGAAATGCTTGGTACTCGAGGCTTTTTCAGTTTCATCTGAAAATATTTCTTGAGGTATGTAGCTCTGGTTTTCTGTTAATTGTCTTGTTTGATCTGTCATTCTCTGAATAGATACTGATTGTCTCTGAATACTTTCTAATTGATTTTGGAATGTTTCAAGCATTGTATCCAACTTTTCATCTTATTTCTTGAACCAATCTTTGAGCATGTCAATCATCTGATATTCTTCTGATGGTTCTGATTGTTGATGAATTTCGTAGGTAGATGGTGGATAAGATGGAAAATGTGATGATTCTTTGCACCTTGTATGATTCTGATAAATTTGCCACTCTGAAAAGTATATACATTGATTGCTCGGGTGGTTACCATCACGTATCACACATCTCCCCATTTCGTTCTGATAAGGAAATGTAGTATTGCTTGGTTCTGGCATCAAATGATAGTTGTTAGACTGGACAACAGGCTTCAGAAAACTAGATTGTTGCTCCCAGATTTGGGGTGTATCTTCTTCTATTAAAGCTTGTGATCTCTCAATCTCCCAATAATGTTCTATTTTTCAACCACCTAAAATAAAAGAAGGAAATAAAAATTACAAATAAAATTAAAGAAAATTAGATACAAGTAAATTAGATAGCTTCAAAATTAATAACTCAAGAAAAATAAGTCATCGGCAACAGAGCCAAAAATTGACCGGTGCATTCACACGCGTATAACGCAAGCGCACATATCGTTCAAGTAGTATAAATATATCGATCACACGAGGACTTAATTCCTACTGTTGTTATTAATTATTGATACTATTTTTTTACAGGTATCTAATTATAGGGAGAATAGAATTGATTTCTTTTGGTTGGTTGAATGTGGATTTGCTAATTAAAATAAAAACAGACTCAAAAGAAAATACTAAGAAAAATAAAAGAAAAGACTCAGAGATCTAGGGTTGTGACTCCACACAATATTATTATAAAGATGAATTGATTCTCTTATGTATGTGTAATAAATCAGTTTGCTAACCTGGAACATGAAGATATGCAAAAGCCTCTATCGATGGTCAGAAGCAAATACCCAGTATAACCCAATTGAACCATATACCTATGTCAACCAAATTACTTGGACTCATTAAGATCAAGTTCCAATAGTGGTTACCCCCGCCTGACAGGTATATGTCTATCCTGTAAGGAAATCTGTTAAAAGGTTATCTATCCTCAAGGAATATCATGGGCTATTGAATCTAAGGCTGAAACCTAAAATCCCTATGTCTAGTTCATTTTAAGTTTACCACATCAATCTTATTGGTGATCAGACAACAAGAAGCATTAAGCTTAAGACTCAATAAACAAACTAAAGAATTACCGATAAAAAGAAAATCAATTATTAAGTGTGGATATTGAGTTTCATCACTTCCCTAGAATAAAAATAAAATACTGGGGGTTGGGGGATCCACCATTACTATTCCTAGTTTAGAAATCTCCCTTATTATAATATAGAATTTATCTGTGACATTACCAACCGATCATATAGGTGGTATCCTCATTAAGTCAGATTTTAATTAAGTCCAACCAGCCATAAAAGCGGTATCATTATTTGTCCATAAACCAGCCATATAGGCGGTAATTATGTGTCACCTAAAGACCAACCATATATGCGGTGTCAAATTATGTCAAATAAATAAAACCAGCAATTAAGGTGGTAAACTTTTTAGTTTGAATTATAATTTCCATATTATAATTACGGGAGATTAATCTGAATTAAAATAATAAGGACTTCACCATTCCCCCAGAGGAAATCTAACTACAAAACATAAAAGAAAAGAAAAGAGAAGAAACTACTACTATTACTGAAAATAAAAATGCATAAATTAAATTACTAAAAATAAACACACAAGATGCAATCCTTAAATTCCTTACAAAAACCTAAGGAAAGCATGAGAATTACAAATGAAATGGCTTGATATTTATAGGAAAATCTAAAGGCTTCCACCAATTTCTCCACCAATTGCTCCACGAATTGCTCCACCAAACACTCCACCAAACATGCCACAAGACACTCCACAAAACACTCCACCAAACATGGCACCAAACAAGGCACCAAACATGGCACAAAACACTCCACCAAAATGCTTGCATGTTTGGTGGAAGTTTGACAAATTTTTATATTTTTGATAATGACTTTAGTAATTTGACATAACATAATTTCGGATTGGTCATCAATTTCAGTTATGAAATATTCAGAATTTGAAATTATTTTATGCTTTAAAGTTATAGATCTTTGAGTCATCTTTAATCTGCAACTTGAAACAACTCAATCGAATATCGGATGAAAAAGTTATGTCCAGAATACGAAACTTGCACAAAATTGGAATTTAGGACTACACTTCGTGACGCGTATAATAAAATTTCATTTTTGACCTTTTTTCCTCCGGATTTCTTCGTTCTAGCCCCGAGTTGATTCCATTAAGTCATAATATTATTTTTATCTGCAAAATAAATAAAAACACATAAAAAAGTTCATAAAACTCGAGAAATTATCAAAATATTAGGTTAAATGAGTGGGAAATAGTGATATAATTACCACTCATCAAGCCTCTCGCTTCAGATCGACAACACAAGTGGAAAGCTTGGAATTACCAACAAAGGGGCGAGTCAAACCCTCGATTGAAGAGCCAGCGCAGCTGGAACTAAAGCCACATCTGAGCAATCTCAGATATGCATACTTGAAAAAATCTTCTGATTTACTTGTTATTATTTCTTCGTAGGTAACATGGGTGCATGAAGAAAAGTTACTGAGAGTACTACGCGAGCACAAGAGAGCTATCGGCTGGACTATAGCAGACATTCGAGGCATTAGCCAATCATTTTGCATGCATAAAATCCTGATAAATGATGAGTACAAAGCCACAGTGGAACATCAACGGAGACTGAATCCAATCATAAAAGAAGTTGTAAAGAAAGAAATCATCAAATATTTGGATGCATGTATCATCTACCCTATCTCGGACAGTATTGGGTGAGTCCTATGCAATGTGTACCCAAGAAAGGAGGAATGAATATAGTCACAAATGATAAAAATGAGCTGATTTTGACAAGAATAGTAGCTGGATGAAGAATGAACTACAAAAAGCTGAACAAAGCCACACGGAAGGGTCATTTCCCATTACCATTCATTGAACAAATACTATACAGACTGGAATTACATGATTTAGACGGATGCTCAGGATACAATCAGATTTCAATCGCCCCAGAAGATCAGGAGAAAACTATTTTCACATGCCCGTATGGTACTTTTGCTTTCCGTAGGATGCCATTTGGACTCTGTAATGCTCCTATCATATTTCAACGTTGCATAATGGCCATCTTTTTAGACATGATAGAACAAAGCATGGAATTCTTCATGGATGACTTCTTAGTGTTTGGAGACTCATTCGATCACTGCTTGCAGAATTTGGGAAAAGTGTTACAAAGATGTGAATATACTAATATGGTACTGAACTGAGAGAAATGCCACTTTATGGTGCAGAAAATCATTATTCTAGGACATTGGTTCTCACAGAAGGGAATTGAGGTAGATAAAGTAAAAATTGAAACGATAGAAAAACTACCTCCACTATCATCCGTCAAAGGGATTTGAAGTTTTCTCGGGCATGCAAGATTTTACAGGAGATTCATCAAAGACTTCTCCAAGATTGCTAAACCTCTGAGAAATCTACTGGAGAAAGACGTGCCTTTTCACTTAACAAAAGAATGTCACCATGCTTTCAAGATCTTGAAACAGAAGTTGGTATTTGGCCCCATCATAGTAGCACCGGATTGGACGCTTCCTTTTGAAGTGATGTATGATGCTAGTGATTTTTCTATAGGTACAGTTTTGGGACAACATAAGGCGAAAGTTTTTCACACCATCTACTATGCCAGCAAAATATTGAATGAAGCACAACTCAATTACACAACAGCTGAAAAAGAGTTGCTCACAGTTATGTTTACTTTTGACAAATTTTTCTCCTATTTGATGGGCCCCAAAGTGGTGGTCTACATGGATAATTCAACAATCAAATACTTGATAGAAAAGAAGGATGCCAAGCCCAGAATGATCCGTTAGATACTTCTACTGCAAGAATTTGATGTGGAGATTTGAGATGGGAATGGGATAGAAAATTAAGTGGCCGATCACTTGTCGAGGCTCGAAAATGGAGGAACAACTGGTAATGAAATGGCAATTAATGAAAATTTTCCAAACGAACAGTTGTTTGCCATCAAGTATTAGGAATTCTCATGGTATGCTGACTATGTGAACTACATACTGGGAAAATAGCCATTGCAATAGACACACCAGTAGAGAAAGAAATTCTTCAATGAAGTCAAGAACTATCTCTATGATGAGTCATACCTATTCAAATATTGTGTTGATCAGTTAATACGTCGTTGTGTATCACAGAAGGAGAGCAATAGTGTCATGCAATATTATCATTCATCTCCATACAATGGACACTTCAGCAGAGATAAAACTATGACCAAAGTGTTACAATCAGGTTTGTTCTGGACCATCTTATTTAAAGATGCTCACTTATTCGCTCTTCAATGTGACATATGCAAGAGAATGAGAAATATTTCGAAAAGAAATGAAGGACCGCTTAAAGCATTAATGAAGTTGAGATATTTGATGTATGTGGATTGATTTTATGGGACCCTTTATTCCATCATATGGAAACCGGTATATTCTGGTTGCAGTAGACTACGTCTCCAAATGGGTTTAAGTAACAGTACTACCATCGAATAATTCCAATGTGGTTTTACATTTCCTCAAGAAAAATATTTTCACTCGCTTTGGAACACCTCAGCCAATCATCAATGATGGTGGAACACACTTTTACTACAAATACATTGATGTACTCCTAGCAAAATATGGAGTTACTCACAAAGTTATCACTGTTTACCAACCGCAGACAAGTGGTTAGGTTAAAGTTTCCAACAGAGAAATCAAAAGAACCCTGGAGAGAATTGTTTGTTCAACGAGGAAAGTCTGGTCTAAAAAATTGGATGATGCATTATGGGCCTGTCGGATAGTTTCAAGACACCCATTGTAATGTCCCCATATCAACTAGTGTTTGGAAAGGCATACCGTTTGCCCGTGGAGCTCGAACATAAAGTGTATCGGGCACTGACAAAGTTGAATTTTGATCTGTAAGCATCGGGGGAGAAACGACTCTTACAAATAAATGAATTAGAGGAATTTCACCTTCATGCTTATGAGAATGCAATCTGTATAAAGAAAAGACCAAGAAGTGGCATGATAAAAAAATAATATGTAGACAACTGGAACCGGGGCAGCAAGTGTTGTTATACAACTCACGGTTGAAACTTTTCCCTGACAAGCTGAAATCAAGGTGGTCAGGTCCATTTGTGATTACCCAAGTGCTACCATATAGAGTAGTTAAGATACATAACCCCAACTCCAACAACACATTCAAGGTCAATAGCCAACGTGTCAAACACTATTGGGGAGATTCATTTGAGTGATAAAAAAAGAGTCTCACACTGGCAGATCCAGGCTATTGTTCGGGCAATCATGTCTGGCTGAAGATGTTAAATTTAGCGCTAATAGGGAGACAACCCACGTAATTTGTGTATATATTGAGATATTGTGTGTTTAATTTTTGTGTGTATAATTTTTGTAGGAAAAATCATAGATGAGATGGAAGAAACTCTCGTAAAACTTCATAAGCATTTTCCTTCTCTCCCTCAAAACTCTCTGATGAAAGTATACAAAGCACATTTTGAAAGAATGAGACCTCCGATGATCAAAGATATTACTAGTGATATTCATTGGATTATTGAAACACGATTTCGCTTGGCAGGTGAGTCAACTGAATCTTTTATTTCATTTTTGCCTGGTTTAGGACAAAACACCTATGCTAAGAAAAGAAGAACTAAACGATTAGGTGTTTATTATAAATGTGCATGTTGTAAGAAGTCTTTAGATGACATATCATTGACTCTTAAGACGCATCCCATTGGATAGACCCGTCCACTGTTTCGGTTCAAAATTGAAACTGCACCGGAATCGAACTGGATAGAACAGTAAGATTACGAATCCACTGGGTTCAGGTTCCAAAATCGAAACCAAACCGAACCCTAAATGTTCGGTTACAGTTCCACAAATTTTAAAATAGTAATCTTAAGGTTCGGTTCAGTTTCGAACCGAACCGGAATCGAACTAATTATTCGATTTGGTTCTGCAATTCCAAAAAGCTGGAACCATACCAAATCGATTTTGAACTGGTTCTGTTACGGTTCCAACAACTTGGAACCGTATAACCGAAACGTGGCCACCTCTGTTGGGTTCTCAAAGAACAATCCCAAGATCATTTAAGTATAAAACATGTGTGAATTCACAAAGTAATGTAGCGGAAAATACCTACAATGCTCAGGTGAGAGTATGTGTTAAGAATAAAATTTTTGCTCATTTGAAGTGCTCCAAGCTTCTCTTTGATTTGTATGGTTGAGCTCCAAGCTTGATGAATGAATTCCAAACTCTTTGGAATGGTTTCCCTATCACCTCTGTATGATTTTTTAAGTGCTAGCTAAGGAAGAAAAATTGCAAAGAAAATTCTTCCCTTGGTGCTATGATATTCACTGCAATGAGAGGAGAAGAGAGAGTGAGTGATTTTTCTGTTTTGTGAAAAGTGTAAAAAATGATTTTAAAAAAAAATCAAAACATATATCTAACATCAAAGTTGGGTAAATGTCTTTCACTTTTCAAGATAATGTGTCTAACAAGTTATCTCAAAAAATCTCTACTAACTTCCATCAAATAAAAGCTAAGTATTTGACTAATGATGTAACTTGTTATGGGCCCCACTTTAATTCAAAATCCGAGTGGGCCCGCAAACACATTCCAGGCTCGGGTTCGTTAATTCAGAATTAACAAATTTTCAGTTGCGACTTAATTAAATCAAATTTAATTAAATAATTATGCCTAGCAAAATTACTATTAAAGTTGCTAGCGAATTAATTCTAAATTAATTCGTTCACCCGAATTAAAATCCAATTTTAATTACGTTATGAGATCTAATTTCATTTAATATATCGAATATAGTATTTTAATCAATTATAAATTAATCGTTCTCTATCTTTTAATTGAATTTTATCCCAGATAAATTCTCGCCGTAATTAATCCTAGATTAATTTTCTCTCTTTCATAATAAATCCCTGATTAATTCTCTTCGAGTCATACGTCATCGGTGAATCTTCAGGAAGCGACCCATGATATCCCTAGATATGTTGGCAGTAAATCCGGTCGTAGAACTATCTGAAAACGTGTATACCCGGTACCACGTTCTTACCGATTTACAAGACATGGTTGGCTTTTAGCAAAGTGTCGTGCCTACCCAATTCTCCAGAAATATTATTTAAGGATTATATAATCGTTGTCAAGCGTAATATACGTAGTATTGCGTATTGCGATCCAGTATCGAATGTCACATGCAAGGCCTGGGGCTCGAATAGTATTTTCCCAGTATGAAGCATATATCGGATCACAAGCAACTAGTCTCTATAATGGGATAATCATGACCTTGTCATATTATCCCGATAGTTGCAACATAATAGAGAACCAGTTCTGTATCACTGCGTGATCATCATCTCCTTATGACTGAAGTGATACTTCTGTCTTGACATTTCACCCAATACACTACAATTCTCAATAAACCAATAAGTGGCGTACACAAAACCTATTAAAATCCCAGACGACTAAAACCAAAGCGTATTGATTGTCGCAAGTACTAGCGATGCAAGTCTCAGGTTAAGACCAAATATACCTACCCTGATTCGGATTCCTATAGACAAATAGTCATACTACCAATGGGATTCTGAGGGATCCATCCAGAGCGAAGCTGTTCCCGTACCATCGGTAAACACAACCTCCTCTCACATTTGCATAAGTATCCAATACTTAAATAAATAAGAACTATGTCGTTATGCTCCCATAACGCGCATAAGTGCAATACTAATCTATTCCGTATTATCGATGTCCAGTCTCGATAATACTACGACTAGGGATATTTAATGATTAAACCTTACTGGATTGAATTGTCTTATATCTTATATTTTGTAACTAATCATAAGGACTTTTATCATTTATATATTCAAGTAATCTAATTACAAAATGATAAAATAGCAATTTTCATTGTCGCATAGTTAATTAGTACAAAAACCATAATTGTCCAACAATCTCCCACTTGGCCTATAGCCAGTCACTCAAGTATCTAACACCTGAACTATGTACATATCGCTCAAACTTTTACTGAGGAATAGCTTTCGTCAGCGGATCTATAATGTTGTCCTCTAATGCGACCTTCTCGATCTTCACATCGCCACAATGTATGATCTGTCGAATCAGATGGAAACGTCTAAGAACATGCTTGGTGTAAGAGTTCCTAGAACATGCCAATGATCTAATAAGCAAGAAAAGATGTTCATAAATTCAAAAATAAGTTGCGGAATTACTTACATTGAATGGATTTGAGCTTTTAAAATTTTGGGAGGAAGATCTCCAAGATCATTCCTTTGTTGATTCCAACTCTTGAAGTGGTTTCCCTATCACCCTTGTTGATTTGATGAAGTGCTAGCTTTGTTGATTTTGCCACAAAATCAAAGAGAGGGTTGCATGAAGTTCACGCCCATTTGGTGAGGATATTAGGGTTTTCATTTTCCAAAATGTGTTACAAGTGTGTAGAGAGAGAGAAGGCTTTTTGCTTTTGTTAAAAGGTTTTACCCTTTGACCCAAAACCATGTAGTTGGGGTTTTGGTTTCACCTAAACCAAGTGGTTGGAAAGTAAATGGTTTTGGCATAAATGCCAACCACATTCCAACCACCACTTCACATGTGTGACATGTGTGAAGTGGGCCCCACCATTTTGAATTCAAAATTCAAAATATCTCTACGAACATTTACCGCGGCTCGGATCCGTTTAATCCGATTAAACGAACTTTCGTCGATAAATAATTAAATCTAATTTAATTAAATAACGATGCCTTGCAAACATATTACGAACGTCATTTACGAATTAATTCTAAATTAATTCGTTCATTCGTATTAAAGTCCGACTTTAATTTCGTAATGAAATCCAATTCATATTAATATATCCGATATATTAATTTTAGCCCGTACGAATAAATTAAATAGAAAAATAAAATTTAACTATTAAATATATTCTACCGATTAATTCCAAATTAATCGCGTTCTCTCTCTTCCGAACACATTTAATCCCAGATTAAATAATACCTCAAATAATCCTAGATTATTAATTTTCTCTCTTAATTAATCCCAGATTAATTCTAATTTAAATCAACTGTCATCTGTGAATCTTTGGGAAGCGACCCAAGAGATCCCTGGATGGATATGTTGGCAGTTAATACGGTCATCGGATTATCCGAATACGTGAGTACCTCGTACCACGTGCTTACCGATTTAGAAGACATGGTTGCTTCTAGCAAAGCACCGTGCCTACCCAATTCTCTAGAAATATTCTTACTGGAATATATAATCTATGTCAGGCGTAGTATACGTAGTATTGTGTATTGCGATCCAGTATCGGGTGTCACGTGTTAGGCTTGTGGCTGGAATTATGTTGCCCCGTACGAAGCACATGTCGGATGTTTGGTAGCTAGTCTCTATAATTGGATGAACATGACCTAGTCATATCATCCCGATGACTGCAGTACTCAAGAGTAATAGTTCCGTATCCTACGTGACATCATCTCCACTATGACTGGAGTGATACTTCCGTCTTGACATCACACCCAATACACTACGATTCTCAATATACCCAATAGAGGCGTACACCGAACCGATTAAAGCCCTATATGACCAAAACCAAAGCATATTGATTGTCGCAAGTATTAGCGGTGCAAGTCTCAGGTTAAGACCAAATACAACTACCCTGATTTCAGACTTCCATAGACACGTAGTCATACTACCAATGGAATTCCGAGGGGGTCTATCCAGAGCGAAGCTGTTTCCGTACCATCGGTAAACACAACCTCTTATTACACTTGCATGAGTATCCAATACCCACATATATGAGAACTATGCTATTGTGCCCTCACAACTCGCACAAGTGTAATACTAGTCTTTTACGCATTATCGATGTCCAATCTCGATAATACTTTGACTATGGATATTTAATGATTAATCATTCGAGGACTGAAACTGTCTCATATCATCTCAATCCAGGAACTAATCATAAGGACTTTCTATCATTTATATATCTAGGTGATCTAATCACAAATTATAAGAGTGCAATCTCCTTGTCAAATAGTTAATTTGTACAACAACACCATGATCTGTACAAATAGTGATGCTATGGGTCATAATTGTTCAACAATCTCCCACTTGGCCTATAGTCAGTCACTCGAGTGTCTTACACCCGAACTATATACAGTACGCTCAACTGCTGAGGAAAGGCTTTCGTCAGCGGATTTGCGTGATTATCGTCTGATGCGATTTATTCGATCATTACATCGCCACGATGTATGATCCGAACGAATCAGATGAATAGTCAAAGTATATATCTGGATCGTTGATGAGACCATTAATTCTTTAGCCTGTGCTGACGCCTAGCTCAGCTGCTAACAGAATTATATTTAATCTAATTAGATTTATTACCGACCCAAATGGCTTCTATTGCTGCCTCAGCCGCAGCAATAACCCGCATTTGTTGTTTATTCGGTAACAGTATCTTGCTTGGAAGATTTTCAGCTCACTGTTCCGTTATTCAAACTGTATAGTACCGTTGCTTTTATCGGTTAGAAAACTTGCAGCAGTGATCCCAGTCACTTCAAGTTCTCATTCTCCATAGTTTAAGACAGCATCATTAGTTCTCTAAGATACTAACGCATGTTCTTACCATCAATCCAGTGACTATCACTTGAATTGACCTATTTTTGACTCCATATGCTCAAAGCGTATGAGACACCAGGTCACGTACATTTTTCAATGTACGAGTTCTCGGAGACTGTCAACAACCTTTAGATCTAACCTAGTAGATCTTTATTCCTAGAATAAAGGTTGTTTCTCCCAAGAATTCTACGGAGAATTTTTATGAAAGCCAAGCTTTCACCGATTGTAATATGGGAATATCATTTCAAAGAAATGGCATATCATCATTATTTAGGAGTCATTTCAGTGCGCTCCCACTAACCTCCTTATATACACAAGAATCATTTCTCGTTTTGAATTAAATCATAAACCATTATGATTACATCAAAATGATAATTCCAAGAACCTAATGCTTGCTTCAATCCAAACATGGATCGAATAAACTGCAAACCTTGTTTGCTATTTTTGATACGACAAAATCGTCAGGATGTTGAAAATATCCTCCAAAAGGTTTCCTTTTTCAGGAAAGCGATTTTTCGGTTCAACTACCATATTTCATAAATGAAACATGCAGCATCTGCAAGCATTATCCAAATGGATTTAACGTGGCAACAGGTAAAAGATTTTGTTGTAACCAACACAACGTTGATAACGATACATTTCCGCTACAAGCCAAGCTTAGTACGTTGGTATGCTGCCATCCACGTATGTCTTCCTTGAAGACTTATTAGTACCAACAGACACAATGTCTTATGGTACAACAACTAGTGTCCAAACATAGTTGATATACATGGAATCCATTTCGGACTCATGGAACTTTGCCATAATGGGGAGTTGATATCTTGTATCACTTCCTCATACGTAGTCAGTTCGTATTCCTCAATAAGATTGACATCTTTATGAGGTGAGATCAGAAACCCATACCCAGGTTGTTTTCTGACTCTCTCCGACTTACGCGGTTCTTGTGTATTCGAAGATTACTGGTACAATTTCATCCTTGATGAACTGTTTGTGTTCCATTAAGGACTTGGTGCCTTGAACAGTATAAATCCGATTTTCATCTAGTTTTACCATCCTCCCACTTACCACTGCATATCGGTATTCCTCTTAGGAAAACCGCACGGTGAGCAACAATTACATTGTTCTCAAGTGGGTTGTATTAGTACTATACTTTGGTTTCCATAGGATAACCTACAATTGGCACTTATCCAATTTGGTTTCTTGTTTGGTATCATCCAAACATATGCTTAGCATTCCCAAATTAACAGGAATGAGAAAACCCAGTTTCTTTCCTGTTCATCTAATATGAAATCTATCAAACAGGTTTTCATGGAACCTTATTCAAAATAAGTATTGCACTGTTAAATGCTTATCATTTGAAGGAAAATGGTAGCTCAGAGCGACTCATGATTAACCTTATCATGTCCAACAAAATTCGGTTTCTCCATTCGGACACACCGTCAAACTAACGTGTTCCGAGAGGAGTCCTCATTTAAAGAATACTATACTCTTTCAAGTATTTGAGAAACTTATTGCTTAAGTATTTTCATCATGGTCTAACCATGATGGTATAAATACTTTAGCCGATCTGTTTGTCTATTTCGTGTCGAAACTCTAAAAGTGTCCGATTTGTGTTTCAAAAGAAACACATAACCACAACGCGATGCCACATCCGTAAAGGTCACAAAATATCCACATCCACCTCTAGCCTAGCTAGACATGGGCCCACTTACGTCACTATGAACAAGGGCTAACAGATCGATGACACTTATACTTTTACCAAGTAAATAGTGTTTTAGGTACTTTACTTAATAAACTAGATTCGTAGACATCATTTGAATATAATCAAATCCATCCTAGTACCCACTCTTCAAAAGTGCGGATATACGAGTCTTGTTTAATTGTGGCCCAAACTACAATGCCACAATTAAGTTTCTTCTGATCAAATCAGTTTAAACTATTAGTTTGTCATGTCATATGTTTGAGATTTATTTATATTCAAAATATAAATTCTGTTATTCACATCTAATGTGTTTATCTCAATATCATCTTTATAAAATAAAATACTTTAGTGTTCTAGAATATAAAGGTATACTCGCAACGAGTTATACTCGATATAGAGATAATGTTTCTAGTCAAACTAGTTACATTACAACAGTTTCTTAATTTAAGTACACACCCGAAGGGTAGTTCCTAAACTTAGGTTTCTATGGTTTAAAAACAGAGACTGTCGTCCCGTTTTCGATTCGCAGAGTAATCTCAATCTGAAGTCAGTATCCTGCTCAAAGCAGATTCTACACATCAGTACATATATTTATGTACCACTTTTGGTATCTAAAATCCAATTTTAATACTATTAGTGAACATGTTTATGACAAACATATTTGAAGTCAGAGCCTTGCCCGTCTTCAATTCCTTCATGTCTGCCTTGTCCATACGACAGTCACGCTTCGGTGACCCCATTTGCCACAGTTTAGGCAGACATCTTGGGATATGTCCTTTGTCTTCCTAGAAGATAGTAAAGATTTATCCTTTGCTCTTTTCTATATCCCAAAAGCCTTTGGCCAAGCCTTGGGTTTCTATTATATCGAAGTAAGGTGCGCCTTGCGCTACTTGCCTTATTGAAAACTTTGGCTTTGTCTCATTGAGAATGGCCATTAACTCTCCAAGAGTTATTAATTGCAATTTAATACTTCTAAGATCTAAGAATATATCTATGAAGATCCTTCAATTTCTTCATCATACTTTAAGTATCTAATCCTTAGTTCTGATTAGGAAATTAATGAGTATTTCTGACAAGCATAATGGATTAGCACTAAAGTTATCATCACATGAATCTTCCAAAGATCATTCTCTACTATTTGCTGAACTCTGGGCTTAGGCCTAATATGTTATTTTAAAATAAAGTAACTTATTAGTTTCCAGAACCATCCTGAAATTTTATTCCCAATTTGAAAATTAAAGTCGTTTAAACACATTTTCTTTAGGATTATGTTTTAAACACTAATCTTTCAATTTCATCTTGATTCTAATAGTCCAACTATTTAATCAACGATTTCAGGTACAATCTAATGTAATGATTACTATAGTCTAACTATATAAATAATTACAATTTTATTGGTTAAAATCAAATATATATTGATTAATATAATCCAATTATATAATCAACTATAAATGATCGGTAAAATTCAAATATATTGATTACTATAATCCAATTATATAATCAACTATAAATGAAGTAGTTTTAATACAGTCCAACTGTTTAATTAAAACAACAATTAAATATTAGTCCAACTAATACATTAATTTATTTGACGAGATATTTGATATGAGCGCGTATTGCAAGTTATTAAATGAATATTGCAAATTTAATTCTTGCCTCCCACTATTTTTTGGCGAGCCTCTAACCCTTTGTCGAGTACTCGGGAAACCTAGTTTCCTAGTGGGCTAGGATCCCGTTAAATAACACACAATCTTGACTTTGGCCAACAAATTGTATGATACTTAACTAGGTAGATCTCTAAGATCAATTGGATCTAATCCAATTCCTAGATCCAGTAGGTGGACATCCAAGTCCGAAAAATATATCTTATATATGCCAATATATCCAATATATTACCTAACCTTTTTCCTCTGAATCAACTAAGCCTTGGCTTTGGCACAACAAGCTTAATGATTCCAGTTAAGCATGACCCATTGACATGGAAAGCTTCGTAATCAATGTCGATGGACAATAAGTGATCTTGACTTTGGCCAACAAATCACGACTTGGACAAGACACCGATATAGAACAAAACTTTCATGATTCAAACACATCCGCAATTGAAAAAGTTCTTGACTTTGGCCAACAAACCAATGCTAACTTTGGATCTTGAGTAAGAATCACTGAACGGAAGGAAAAACGCTTAATATGTTTTTGAGGGGTTTTCGCGTGCAAATTGGCAACCAATTTATTATCTTTAATTAGGTCTCATCATACACCCTTAAGCATGCATTCTAAAAGCATAATAAGGTGCGATAAATAAATAAATTAATAATGATATGCGGATGGATATCTCACAAATTATTCCTAGAACAAATCACTCCTTTTCCTCTCCCCGGCTAGAACTATTCTAACTTCTACCCAATTAATTAATACAAAAGAAACCTCATTTACATCGAGAGGAATTGGTGAGAAGAGAAATACAAAGAATAAGGAGATAAAAGGCTGGACACGCAGGTCCAATTTAATAAATTCTAAATTTATTACAATTTCCAAAATTGCCCTCACTCTTCTAATATCCATCCGATATACATTATTCATGCAATACATTCATGTATTCATACAAATTATGTTATTCAATCAATCTAATCTAATTAATTAATCTTTGACTTAATGATCATCCAATGTTCAAACAACGATTTGATTTGCGTGAGTCAAACTCGTTTAAGAATAAATACTCAAAGTAAGTATTCTTGAATTATATTGAACTACAACTTTAAATCCAATTTATTTGTATTCATTGCTAATTCCAAATTTAATTCCAAATTAAATGTTTACACTTACTTATAAGCCTTAAAGACTTGGATTCCAAATCCAATCTTAATGGATCTCAAAGGCCCAATAACATCCAATGTCATTTTAATTAAAGTCCAATGGGCTTTTAATTAATTCTTAAGGCATGGGCTTTGGCCATAATGGGTCAAACCCAAAATGCCAAGGCCCAATAGGAATCACCATATTGCCTACAAATTAATTTAGGCCCAATTAAATTCTTTAAAGGGCCAAGTAATGTATTTGGACTTTATGGAATTGGTTTTGGGTCCAATTGGATCCAATCCAAAAGTCCAAAACCAAACTTGGTCAAACCAAGCCCATTAAGCCCAAATACACACTTTTAGTCCGATTACATAATTAAAGGCTTATTAACATAATTATAATATTCCAAATATCACAATTATTTTAATTAAAGTGTATTAGCCATGATTAATTAATTAAACTCAATATTTCCAAAATACCAATTAACTTAATTAATCATGCTTAATCCATCAATTTATGTTTAACACAAATTGAATCCAAAATTCATCATTTCATGCTCAACATAAATTGAATCCAAAACACATCACTTCATGCTCAACATGCTCTTTGATTTTAAAATAAACTTTATTGATTTTGATTCTAATCCAATCAAACCAACAATCAACATTTAAACATGCATTTAAACACATCATTTCATGTTACAAAAAAAAAAAAAAAAATTAAACTGCCCAGCTACTGCAGTCCTATTCGGCCATGATAAGGAAAATTAAAATTTTTAATCCAATCAATTATTTCAAAATCTAATCATGCACAACTCTAAGTTAACATAATATAAGCATGCTCAAAGCATCAATGAAGGAATCATGCTCAAAACATAAAAGCCCCAAATTTTAGTCTCATGAACCCTAAATTTTTCATGCTTAAAATTGGCTCCTGATACCATTGTAAGTGTTTCTAGAACATGCCAAGGATCTAATAAGCAAGAAATGTGTTCATAAATTCAAAAATAAGTTGCGAAATTACTTACATTGAATGGATTTGAGCTTTTAAAATTTTGGGAGGAAGATCTCCAAGATCATTCATTTGGTGATTCCTGATGGTTATTATCTAGGTCCCAAGATCAAACAAGACATGAAATAATGCGTGAATACACCAACGAAGATAGCGGAATACTTACATCGGTCGGTTGAGTCGATTTGAAGACGAACGAAGCCACAAAACCCACTAGTTTGGTGCGCCCACTGCTGCAGTTCATGCTCACTGGTTTGGCAGTTTCGGGTCTCATTTCGAAGCTCCAAACTCCGTCGGATGAGTCCCGCCTCATGAGTGAACCTCCCTAACACCTTCGCAATAGTCGCAAGTGTGCTAGCACTTGATTTTTCACCATGAAAATCACTCATTGCTTCCCTTTAAGCTCACGGCAGTGAGCTGTGAAGAAGAAGAGAATGAAGCCCCTTGGGCGTGAGTTTTGGTGAGAAAAGAGAGAAGTGAAAAAATGTGTAAAGTTGGTGATGCATTTTCCAAGAAAATACATTAAAAAAAACAATTACCAAAAACAATTTATCAAATAAATAAAACGGTAAAAGTCTCCACCAATTTTACTATTTCACCTACTTCCATCAACTATTCAATGTCACTTTAATAAAGTGATGTGATGCAAGTCAATCCATCAATCCATCAACCAATCAATCAATCAATCAATCACTCAAAGTGACTTTTGATTTGACGCTTGATGTGACGATTGATTTGACGCTTGATGTGACTTGCGTCGCCGCACTCGAATTCGAAATACGAATGCGCTCGCAATCACACTCGGGCTCGGGTTCGTTAATTCCAAATTAACGATTTTTCCGTCGCGTCGTAATTAAATGATTACGCCTAGCGAATTCACTATTCACGTCGCTAACGAATTAATTCTAAATTAATTTGTTCGCTCGAATTAAAATCTAATTTTAATTCCGCGTCGAAATCTAATTTCGTTTAATATATCAAATATATTAATTTACCGATTAATTCCAAATTAATCAATCTCTCTCTTTAGACGATATTTTATCCCATATAAAATATCTCCGTAATCAATGTCGATGGACAAGAAGTGGTCTTGACTTTGGCCAACAAACCACAACTTGGACACGACACCGATATGGAACAAAGCCTCGTGATTAAAACACATCTTCGACGGACAAGGGCTTGACTTTGGCCAACAACCCCTGCCAATCTCGGATCTTGAGCAAGAATCACTCAATGGAAGGAAAATAAACGCTTGATATTTAACGAGGGTTTTTCGCGTGTAAATTGGCTACCAATTTAATTATCTTTGTTAAGGTCTCATCATCATACACCCTTAAACATGCATTCTAAATACATAATAAAGCGAGTATGAGAATAAATAATAATGATATGCCGATGGATACTTTACACATTGATCCTAGATCAAATCTCTCCCTTTCTCACTCAAGCTAGCACTTGTATTACTTCTACCCGTTACACTACACTTCTAACGAAACCTCATTTACATAGAGGGGAATAGGTGAGAAGAGAATACAAAGAGAATGAAGGTGATAAGGCTGGACACGCAGGTCCAATTTAATAAATCGAATTTATTACAATAATTTCTAAAATTGCCCACCCATCTAATATCCATCCGATATACATTATTCATACAACACAACCACGTATTCACACACATAAGCATGCTATCAATCAATCTAATCAAATTAATTAATCTGATAATTAAGTGATCATCCAATGTTCAAACAACGATTTGATTTTGTTCGAGTCAAACTCGTTTTGCGAATAAGTACTCAAAGTACGAATTCTTGAATTAAATTAAAATACATCATTAAATCCAATATAACATGTATTTAATACTAATTCACTATTCAATTCCAAATTAAATATTACACTTTTATTTAATAAACCTTTTACGATTTAAATTCCAAATTTAATCGTAACGCGTCTCAAAGACCGATTAACGTCTAACGTCAATTCAATTAAAGTCCAATGGGCTTTTAATTGATTTCTTAAGGCGTGGACTTTGGTCAACTCGGGTCAAACCGATAACCAAAGTCCAATTCGGGATTTACCCCATAAGCCCATAAATCAATCTTGGCCCATTAGGCCCAATTAAACTTTAAAGGTTCATTAAGTCGCATTTGGGCTTTATGGTTGTGGTTTTGGGCCCAATTAGATCCAATCCATTGGCCTAAACCCAACTTGATAAAATCAAGCCCAATAAGCCCAATTACAACATTAAAGTCCAATTTCCAAAATTAGGCCCAATTAATTAAATATACAAAATCCTATTTCATATTCAATTAAACTAAAGTGTATTACATGATTAATCAACTAAATCAATATTTCTAAAACACCATATTAGTCCAATTAATCATGCTCATTATCATTATTATATGTCCAACACACAAATTGAAAAATCAAACCCATTACATGCTTTTAATGCTCTCGGCCAAAAGAGGGATTTTGTGTCCGATTCGGTTTCGATCCAATCGAACCCACAATCGACATCAAATCACCATCCAATTTGATTTCATACACATCCAATGTCACAAAGTCAAAATTACTAAGACATTAGGGCAATCAAACCATCCGGCCAACATAGAATTTTTGGAGTTTTTGTCCAATTCGAAATCCAATCCAATTCGATTCAAACTAACATCAACCTAAATGATTCTAACTCATCAAATGAATTAAAAATCAAAAATTCCAAGAACCCAAAATCACTAATACATTCGGCCAAGGTAATCAATTTGAGTAAAATAATTCCAAATCATTTTTCAACAAATTGGTCCAACCAAAATGAAATTAAACATGTTATAAGCATACTTAAACAATCAATTTATTCAAATCATGCTCAACAAACATTTACCCAAATTTTAAGCCCTACAATTTCATGCTTGAACCTATAGCTCTTGATGCCATTGTTGGTTATTATCTAGGTCCCAAGATCAAACAAGACATGAAATAATACGTGAATACACCAACGAAGATAGCGGAATACTTACATCGGTCGTTTGAGTCGATTTGAAGACGAACGAAGCCACAAAACCCACTAGTTTGGTGCGCTCACTGCTGCAGTTCATGCTCACTGGTTTGGCAGTTTCGGGTCTCATTTCGAAGCTCCAAACTCCGTCGGATGAGTCCCGCCTCATGGGTGAACCTCCCTAACACCTTCGCAATAGTCGCAAGTGTGCTAGCACTTGATTTTTCACCATGAAAATCACTCATTGCTTCCCTTTAAGCTCACGGCAGTGAGCTGTGAAGAAGAAGAGAATGACGCCCCTTGGGCGTGAGTTTTGGTGAGAAAAGAGAGAAGTGAAAAAATGTGTAAAGTTGGTGATGCATTTTCCAAAAATGCTTTATATATTTTCCAAGAAAATACATTAAAAAAAAACAATTACCAAAAATAATTTATCAAATAAATAAAATGGTAAAAGTCTACACCAATTTTACTATTTCACCTACTTCCATCAACTATTCAATGTCACTTTAATAAAGTGATGTGATGCAAGTCAATCCATCAATCCATCAATCAATCAATCAATCAATCAATCAATCAATCACTCAAAGTGACTTTTGATTTGACGCTTGATGTGACGATTGATTTGACGCTTGATGTGACTTGCGTCGCCGCACTCGAATTCGAAATACGAATGCGCTCGCAATCACACTCGGGCTCGGGTTGGTTAATTCCAAATTAACAATTTTTCCGTCGCTTCGTAATTAAATGATTACGCCTAGCAAATTCACTATTCACGTCGCTAACGAATTAATTCTAAATTAATTCGTTCGCCCGAATTAAAATCTAATTTTAATTCCGCGTCGAAATCTAATTTCATTTAATATATCGAATATATTAATTTACCGATTAATTCCAAATTAATCAATCTCTCTCTTTAGACTATATTTTATCCCAGATAAAATATCTCCGTAATTAATCCTAGATTAATTTTCTCTTTCTTCTATATAATCCCAGATTATTAATGAGTGCGAGTTATGCGTCATCGGTGCATTATCGGGAAGCGACCCATGAGATCTCCGGATACGTTGGCAGTAAATACAGTCGTCGGAGTATCCGAATCATGTACGTACCAAGTAATACGTTCTGCCGTTTTACGAGACAAGGTCGGCTCCTAGCAAAGCATGAAGTCTACCAAATTCTCCGGTTATATTCATCTAAGAATATTAAGATCTGTATCAAGCGTAGTATACCATTATATTGTGTGTATCGGCCCAGTATCGGATAGTCACGTGTTAGGGCTGGGGCTGGATAAGTGTCTACCCCGTCCGAAGCACATATCGGATGTCTGGTAACATAGTCTCTATAATCGGATATTCATGACCTGGTCACAATATCCCGATTGGTTGCGCAACACTCAAGAGCACTAGTACCGTATCCTGCGTGACATCATCTCCACTATGACTGAAGTGATACTTCCGTCTTGACATCACACCCAATACACTACGACTCTCTGATAAACCCAGAAGTGGTGTACTCAGAACTGGTTAAAGCCATGTACCACCAAGACCAAAGTCTATCGATTATCGTAAGTATTAGCGATGTAAGTCTCAGGTTAAGACTATACACACCTACCTTGATTTCGGCCTCCCATAGACACATAGTCATAATACCAATGGGATTCCGAGGGGTCTATCCAGAGCGAAGCTGTTTCCCGTACCATCGGTGAAACACGACCTCCTATCGCACTTGCATAAGTATCCTATACTTATATATATGAGAACTATGTCGTTGTGCCCTCACAACGCACACAAGTGCAATACTAGCCTATTCCGCATTATCGATGTCCAGTCTCGATAATACTCCGGCTAGGGATATTTAATGATTAATCCTTCGGGGACTGATACTGTCTCATATCATTCTCAGTCCAGGAACTAATCATAGGGACCTCTCTTCATTTATATATCTATGGTGATCTAATCACAAATGATGAGAGTGCAATTTCCTTGTCACATAGTTAATTTGCTACAACAACACAATGATCTGTGCAAATAGTGACGCTATGGGTCATTTTGTCCAACAATTCCAACTCTTGAAGTGGTTTCCCTATTACCTTTGTTGATTTGATGAAGTGCTAGCTTTGTTGATTTTGCCACAAAATCAAAGAGAGGGTTACATGAAGTTCACGCACATTTGGTGAGGATATTAGGGTTTTCATTTTCCAAAATGTGTTACAAGTGTGTAGAGAGAGAGAAGGCTTTTTGCTTTTGTTAAAAGGTTTTACCCTTTTACCCAAAACCATGTAGTTGGGGTTTTGGTTTCACCTAAACCAAGTGGTTGGAAAGTAAATGGTTTTGGCATAAATGCCAACCACTTTCCAACCACCACTTCACATGTGTGACATGTGTGAAGTGGGCCCCACCATTTTGAATTCAAAATTCAAAATGTCTCTACGAACATTTGCCGCGGCTCGGATCCGTTTAATCCGATTAAACAAACTGTCGTCGCTAAATAATTAAATCTAACTTAATTAAATAACGATGCCTCATAAATATATTACGAACATCATTTACGAATTAATTCTAAATTAATTCGTTCATTCGTATTAAAGTCCGACTTTAATTTCGTAATGAAATCCAATTCATATTAATTATCAGATATATTAATTTTAGCCCATACGAATAAATTAAATAGAAAAATCAAATTTAACTATTAAATTTATTCTACCGATTAATTCCAAATTAATCGCGTTCTCTCTCTTCCGAACACATTTAATCCCAGATTAACTAATACCTAATTAATCCTATATTAATTTTATCTCTCTTAATTAATCCCAGATTAATTCTAATTTAAATCAACTGTCATCGGTGAATCTTTGGGAAGCGACCCAAGAGATCCCTGGATATGTTGGCAGTAAATACGATCATCGGATTATCCGAATACGTGCGTACCTTGTACCACGTGCTTACCGATTTACAAGATATGGTTGGCTTCTAGCAAAGCACTGTGCCTACCCAATTATCCAGAAATATTCTTACTGGAATATATAATCTATGTCAGGCGTAGTATACGTAATATTGTGTATTGCGATCCAGTATCAGGTGTCACGTGCTAGGCCTGGGGCTGGAATTGTGTCTGCCCCGTACAAAGCACATGTCGGATGTCTGGTAACTAGTCTATATAATCGGATGAACATGACCTAGTCATATCATCCCGATGACTGCAGTACTCAAGAGTACTAGTTCCGTATCCTACGTGACATCATCTCCACTATGACTGGAGTGATACTTCCGTCTTGACATCACACCCAATACACTACGATTCTCAATATACCCAGCAGAGGCGTACACAGAACCGGTTAAAACCCTAGACGACCAAAACCAAAGCATATTGATTGTCGCAAGTATTAGCTGTGCAAGTCTCAGGTTAAGACCAAATACACCTACCCTGATTTCGGACTTCCATAGACACGTAGTCATACTACCAATGGAATTCCGAGGGGTCTATCCAGAGCGAAGCTGTTTCCGTACCATCGGTAAACACAACCTCCTATTACACTTGCATAAGTATCCAATACCCATATATATGAGAACTATGCTATTGTGCCCTCACAACTCGCACAAGTGTAATACTAGTCTTTGACGCATTATCGATGTCCAATCTCGATAATACTTTGACTATGGATATTTAATGATTAATCTTTCGAGGACTGATACTGTCTCGTATAATCTCAATCCAGGAACTAATCATAAGGACTTCCTATCATTTATATATCTAGGTGATCTAATCATAAATAATAAGAGTGCAATCTCCTTATCACATAGTTAATTTGTACAACAACATCAGGATCTGTACAAATAGCCACGAAGTATGATCTCACGAATCAGATGGAAACGTCTAAGAATATGCTTGGATCGTTGATGAGACCACGGTTCCTTAGCTTTCACTATAGCCCCGTTATTTTCACAATACAATGGTACGGGCACAGCTGCTAACGAAACTACTCCTAATCCAATTAGGAATTTACGGATCCAAACTGCCTCTTTTGCTACTTCAGCTGCAGCAATATATTCCGCTTCTATTATTAAATCGGTAACAGTCTCTTGCTTGGAAGATTTCCAACTTACTGCTTCGTTGTTCAAACAAAATATGTACCTGGATTGCAACTTACAGTCATCTTTATCAGTTTGGAAACTTGCATCGGTATACCCTTTTACCTCAAGTTCTCAATCTTCATAGATTAAGAAAGCAACTTTGTTACCTCAAGTTCTCAATCTTCATAGATTAAGAAAGCATCCTTAGTTCATCTAAGATACTTAATGATGTTTTTAACCGCCATCCAGTGACCATCACTTGGATCGGCCTGATAGTGACTACACATGCTCAAAGCATAGGAGACATTAAGTTGTATACATATCATAGCATATATGATCGATCTGAATGCCGAAGTGAACGAGATCCGACTCATATTGTCTCTCTCTTCTTGAGTTTTAGGACACATGTTCTTAGATAGAGTGACGCCATGTGACACTGGCAACAGTCCCCACTTGGACTAATCCATGTTGAATCTCTTCAATATTTTGTCAATATATGTGCTTTAAGAGAGTCCAAGTAGCTTTCTAGATCTATCCCAGTAGATCCTTATTCCCAGAATAAGGGCTGCTTCTCCTAGATCCTTCATGGAGAATTTTAATGAAAGTCAAGCTTTCACCAATTGTAGCATGGGAGTGTCATTGCCAATAAACAATACATAATCAACGTAAAGGACAATGAATTTCAGTGCGTTCCTACTAATATTCTTATATACGCAAGGATCATCCTCGTTTTGAACGAAGTCATATTCTCTTATGATCACATCAAAATGTTGGTTCCAAGAACGCGATGCTTGCTTCAATATATAAATGGATCTATTTAACTTACAAACCTTGTTTGCAAGTCTTGGTACGACAAAACTGTGAGGCAGTTGCATATAAACATCCTCCAAAAGGTTTCCGTTAAGGAAAACAGTTTTGACGTCCATCTGTCATATTTCATAATCAAAATATGCAGCAATAACAAGCATTATCTGAATGGATTTAATCATGGCAACAGGTGAAAAAGTTTCATCGTAATCGACACCATGTCATTAACGATACCCTTTCGCTACAAGCCTAGATTTGTACGTTTGTATGTTTCCATCCATGTCAGTCTTCTTCTTGAAGACCCATTTGCAACCAATAGGCTTTACGCCTTCTGGTGCATCAACCAATTTCCAAACTTAGTTGGTGTACATGGAATCCATTTCGGATTTCATGGCATCTTGCCATAAACCGGAGTAGATACCTTAGCCAGTTCGTCTTCCTCAATATGATTAATATCCATATGAGCTGAGATCAAAAACCCATACCTCTCAGGTTATATCCTGACTCTCTCCGAAATACGCGGTTCTTGTGTATTCGAAGATTGTGGTACAGTCTCATCCCTGATGAACTATTCATATCCCGTTAAGGATTCTGTGCCAGGAATAGTATCACTCCGACTTTCATCGAGTTCTACTTTCCTCCCACTTACCATTGCATTCAGGAATTCTCTTTTGAGGAAAACCGCATGTAGAGCAACAAATACTTTGTTCTCTTGTGGGTTGTAGAAGTAATATCATTTGGTTTCCATAGGATAACTTACAAATAGACACTTATCTGATTTGGGTTATAGTTTGGTACCTTCCAAACGTTTGATGTATGACCAATAACCCCAAATCTTCAGGAATGAGAAATCCGATTTCTTTCCTGTCCATATCTCAAATGGAGTCTGTTGAGCAGACTTTGATGGAACCTTATTCAAAATAAGTATTGCACTGTTCAATGCATATCCCTAGAAGGAAATACGTAGCTTAGTGCTACTCATCATAGACCTTACCATGTCCAACAAAGTTTGGTTTCTCCATTCGGACACACCGTTTAATTGAGGTGTTCCAGGAGGAGTCCACTGTGAAAGAATGCCATATTCTTTCAAGTAATCGAGAAACTCATTGCTCAAGTATTTTCCACCACGGTCTGATCGTAATGTTTTAATACTTTTACCGGTCTATTTTTCTATTTCGTGTCGAAACTCTTTGAATTTCTCAAAGGTTTCCGATTTTTGTCTCATAAGATACACATAATCATAACGTGATGCATCATCCGTAAAGGTTACGAAGTATTCATATCCACTTCTAGCCTGGCTAGACATAGGCCCACATATGTCACTATGAACGAGGGCTAACATTTTGGTGGCACATGCACCTTTACCGCTAAAAGGTGTTTTAGGCATTTTACCTACTAAACAAGATTCGCAGACGTCATATGAATTTGGATCAAATCCGTCTAAGTACCCACTCTTCGAAATTTTTGATATGCGAGTCTTGTTAATATGTCCCAGACGACAATGCCACATATAAGTTTCATATTTGTTACTTAGTTTAAGCCTTTTGTTTGTTACATTATATGTTTGAGATCGATTTATATTCAAAATATAAAGACCATTATTCACATCTACATTGCATATATCCATATCATTTTTATATATAAATTACCTAGTGTCTCTAAAAACAAAAGTATACCCACATTGAGCTAATACAGATACAGATATAATATTCCTAGTCAAACTAGGTACATAATAACAGTCTGATAAATTTAGTACATGCCTTGAGGGTAGTTCCAAAATTTAAGTCCCAACGGCCAAAACGGTGACTCTAGTCCTATTTCCAACTCGGAGGTCAATCTCTCATGAAGCCAGTCTCCAGCTAATCTGTAGATCCTGCACATCAGTACTGTTAGGGATATGTCCTATACCTAACTTGTGGATGGGCTATATATACATGTATTTGTAATATTTTCATTAATTAATAAAATGACAATCTTTATTATACGTGTCTTACATAACTTATATGAATCATCAACAATGTAATAAAGCCTTTGGATTAATAAGACGATAGCTTCCACACCTTATGAGAATCATTACTTTTAAATGTTCGTAGTCATAGTTTTGTGAATAATCTGGGCGTTCACAAAGCGAAGAGACTAGCATGATGATATAATCCGCCCTTAAGTGGGGTAGCCGATCTCATAGGCTACTAGCGGAGATCCGTCTGCTTGGTGTATCACATGGATGCATAAGTTGCTCTTGTCCACCGAATTGACCGCTGAAAGTTTTCATATAGAGTGTTTATCCAATGTGTCTGTGATAACTTTCATGTATGAATTATATGACTAGTCCTTAGACTTGAGGTCTTTACAATCTTATGTGTGGATCAAATAACTTTGACATTCTCCTTCCCCGGTTCAAAAGATCCGGTCATAAGGGTATGATTGGGTCATTTATTGAAACACATGAAGTTTGTAAAGATACAACAGAGAATTGCCACTCTCTCAGATAATATTTTCTTATAAGAGTAGTATTCCAGTTCACAGGTTGATATGTGTGATCAGTGCTTGAGATTGTGGCCACAGCGGAAGAATCATGTGAGATTCTTGGGTTAGAACGATTCATGACACTATCAACAACATGCCTTTAATCATATGGGTAGACACTTTCCGTACCCTAGGTCAATAGGTGGGGATATAGTGAGGCGAGGGACTGTATCATATGTAAATCGCATACAGAATGAGTATATATATCTTTCCTTCTCATTTGGGGGCATTGGCATGTTGCTAGATGTCAACCTTGGTCATTGAAATCGATTGAACATTTGATCGGAGGATAATTTATGTTCGATTAAATTATCACGATTCATTTCATGTCTAACATGAGGGGAACCCAAAAGGTCACACACAACAAAATTGAAATCAATGGTTAACAGTGCACAATACATATTTAACAGCATATATGATTGCTGTAGGAATTGTTCATAAATGGTTCAATGTGTTTAATTATAGAACAGATCATTTATGAGGTTCCATAGTGGCTTAGGGATTGGTGAATGACGATAGGGGCACTTTGGGAATTGGAATAAATAGATTAAAATTAAAAATTACTATTCATGTGAATAGTAACTCGTGAATAGTAATGCGTGAATAGTAAATTTTTTTTTTGGTTATTTGTTTTGAATTCCGATTCGGCCCAAACTCTTATTAGGGTTTTATAATCTCATTAAACAACTAAATTAAGATCCAACGGCTAAGATTAAATTGGCTTTTATCCCACATCAGATTCTTAATTAATTTTGTTGTCTTTGGAGCACTATATAAACCCAAAAAATTATTCACAAAATTTTACACCAAACCTTTCATATCCTGGGTTTATATAAGTGAGCAACTCTAAAGTTAAAGAGTAAGCTACTGATTTTGAGGATCCTTAAGTCTAATTGACTAGAGGAACCTCGAGTTAAAAGTTTTGAGGTATTTACTTATGCTAGCACCAAGGGCAAAATACCTGTGCACTCAAGGCGTAGTCTTGCCGTTGGTATGTGCATCTTTGGAGGCCACACACTTGGGTGACTCTTTGGAACGTGGAAGATCTTGCTGAGTTCGAGAAAATCTTATAGATTGGAGGGAGGACTGGAGGAGTCTTCGGTTCAAGTAATTCTTTTTCTTTCTTTATTTTAGTTAGAGTTCTTATGATAAGTTAGCATGTTTAGGTTTATGTTCTTTGCATGTTTTATGAGTTTTATTCTTAGAATATACAGTAACATGCCTAGGCTTGTAGAATAATCAAAACAAATGGGTCTTGGGCAAAGGGAAAGCGGCATCATAATTTTTATTTTTCCGTTGCACACTCACGGCCGTTTCCCAACAATGGTATCAGCGCGCTGTTTTTATTTTGATTAGTTCTCACTCATTTGAACTCGAAAGTTGGTGTTTAAAAGCTCATTGGAAAGCTAACACCCTGAAATTAATGTTAGGCATATGTTGTGGATGATTTGATTAAGATTGGAATAAGGAAATTGCATTTAAAGTTCACATGTCTGCAGAAAAACGTGAATCGTAAATTTATTTGAATAAAATAAAATGCAATATCATAATTAAATATTAATCAAATTTATTTAATGCCTAAAATATTTCCAACATAATAAAACTCATATGCTTGATGATTCTATGTATGATTAGAATTGGCATGATTATTTTAGGGTGCAAGCATCTAGAGACTTTCTAAGAAATAGAGAGTTTATTGCTTATCCCTTAGCTAAGTAATTATTCTGTGATGAACTTAGAGATTTATTACCTTTAAGGCTAATAAATATAAATCACTTGTTTATAATAAAAGACATTATAAAAGCTAAAAGTGGGGTGATGTGATTTACTTAAATTGGTTGGGAACCTACCTAAGTTATGGCATGTTTGATTACCCAACCCAATGATCAAGGAATTGTGATACATATCATAAATTGGTTGGGAACCTACCTAATTATTATATTTTATAACGACCGGCCCTAGTCAAAGTTATGAAATGATGATAATGGGATCCTTGCCCACAAGAAATCTATCATATTAGGGTTGATGCGATTTAATTAAAATTTTAAAACAATTGAGTGGGAGCAAATTCATAATATTAAAAGCCCATGTTATTATGAAACATTAATGAAAACATATTCCTAATTTTAACATTCTCTCTTAACAGGTGGGTTAAAATATTTCACAAAAATTCAAATGGTAAACAGAGTATCACTTGTTCCATCCTTGATGAGCATAAGCTCAAAGGGGACAACTACAATGACTGGTTTAGAAACCTTAAATTATCTTACGACAAGAAAAGATTTTCTATGTTCTTGAAAGACCATTTCCCCCTGAACTCGCAGAAGATGCTGAACAAAATACATTCGATGGTTGGAAGAAACAAGTGGATGATGATGAGTAAGCAGTTTTCGTAATGCTTGGCTCTATGTCGGACGAACTTCAGAAAGCTCACAAAGATATGGATGTTCAAACCATCATCTTTCACTTGAAGGAGTTGTATGCAACTTCCGTTCATACCGTGAGATTCCAAGTGTTATGTGCCTTATTCCAAACAAGGTATAAGGAAGGATCTGTTAGTGGATATGTGCTTAAGATGATTGGCCACATTAAAAATTGGCCAACCTCGGGTTCATCATGGATCAAGAGATATATCAGGATCTAATTCTTCAGTCCTTACCAAAAGAATTCTCTAACTTTATTATGCAGTTTCATATGTCTGATAAAGAAGCTACTTTAGCATAATTGAACAATCTGATAAAGCAAGCAGAGAAGAACTTGAAATTGGAGCTTCAAACCTTCATCATGCTTACGGGTATGGACCTGAAGCCATGAGGCCCAAAGAAAAATAAGGGCAAGGCTAAGGCTCCAGATCACTTAAAGCCCAATGGTAAGGTGGAAAAGAAAAAGAGAAAGGGGAAATGTTTCTTTTGTGGAAAGAAGGGTCATTGGAAGAAAGACTGCAGACCCTTGAAAGCCAAGGAAGCTAGGGAAGCCCAAGAGGCCAAGAAGCCCAATGCTTAAGGTATGTTGTATATGATTGAACTATTTTCTCAAAACTCTGAACCTTCTACTTGGGTGCTTGACACCGGTTGTGGGACTCACTTGTGTAACAATATGCAGGGCCTGAGAAACAGTAGGAGACTCCGTCATGGGGAGATTGACTTACACATATGTAATGGAGAAAATGGCTGAATTGTGCGTGAGGACTTATTCATTAGTTTTTCCGAATGTTTTAGTTTTAGACTTAGAAGATTTTGTTTATGTACCATCTCTAGTAAAGAACATCATTTCAATTTCTTCTTTATGTAATAAAGGCTTTTCATGCCTAATAAGTTGTAATTAATGTTCTATTTATTTCAATGAAAAAAATATGGAGATGGTATTTTGAATAATGGTATCTATATCTTACAAACTAACAAAGAATGTTCAACCTCTAATATATACAACGTTAACTCGAATAATCTCAATGAATCACTTCTATGGCACAGTCGCTTAGGTCATATCAATGAAACAAGATTAACTAAGCTACATAAAGCTGAGTATTTCAAACCCTTCAAATATAAACCTTATGGAACTTGTGAGTTTTGTTTACTTGGTAAAATGACCAAATTACCCTTCACACGTAAAAGACAACGTGCAACGGAGACATTAGAACTCATACACTCTGATGTATGCAGACCAATGTCAGTCACAACTAGAGTGGATTCTCCCACTTCATTACCTTTATTGATGATCACTCGCGATATGGGTATGTGTTACCTTATACGATACAAATATGAAACCTTTGAGAAATTCAAAGACTTCAAAGCTGAAGTAGAAAAACAACTTAATAAAAGTATTAAGTCACTAAAATCTAACCGAGGTGGTGAATACTTAAGTAATGAATTTCGAGATTCCTTAAGAGAAAATGGCATTGTTTCCCAATGGACTCCTCCGAGAACTCCACAACATAATGAGGTCTCTGAAAGGAGAAATCAGATATTATTAGATATGGTCCGATCAATGATGCCAGGCACGTATCTACCTCTTTCTTTTTTGGGGTCTTGCTTTAGAAACTGCAACACTACTACTAAACTAAGTTCCTTCCAAGACTGTTAATCAAACACCATATGAGTTATGGTCTGGGAAACATCCTAGTCTTAGTTATCTAAGTGTTTGGGGATGTGACGCATATGTTAAGCTCACATAAACTAAAAATTGGATGATAGGGCAGTTAAATATAAGTTTGTAGGATATGCCTTGAACTCAAGAGTATACGTGTTCTACATCCCAAATGAACAAAGAACATTTGTCTCACGAAATGCTAAATTTCTAGAGAATGAATTCATTCTCAATAAATATAGTGGGAGTAGACTTGACCTCAATGAGGTACGAGAAGAAAAAACTAACATAGAACTCAAAAGGGCAATGACGGAACAGCCACAAGGTTATAATCTCAGAAGGTCTGGTAGGGAAAGACATGAGCCTGAAAGATATGGTTTTCTATATTGATGAGGAACATGATTGTTGGATAATATGACCCATAGCGTCACTATTTGCACAGATCATTGTGTTGTTGTAGCAAATTAACTATGTGACAAGGAAATTGCACTCTCATCATTTGTAATTAGATCACCATAGATATATAAATGAAGAGAGGTCCCTATGATTAGTTACTGGACTGAGAATGATATGAGACAGTATCAGTCACCGAAGGATTAATCATTAAATATCCCTAGCCGGAGTATTATCGAGACTGGACATCGATAATGCGGAATAGGCTAGTATTGCACTTGTGTGCGTTGTGAGGGCACAACGGCATAGTTCAAATATATATAAGTGTTGGATACTTATGCAAGTGCGATAGGAGGTCGTGTTTCACCGACGGTACGGGAAACAGCTTCGCTCTGGATAGACCCATCGGAATCCCATTGGTATTATGACTATGTCTCTATGGGAGGCCGAAATCAAGGTAGGTGTGTATAGTCTTAACCTGAGACTTGCACCGCTAATACTTACGATAATCGATAGACTTTGGTCTTGGTGGTACAGGGCTTTAACCGGTTCTGCGTACACCACTTCTGGGTTTATCAGAGAGTCGTAGTGTATTGGGTGTGATGTCAAGACGGAAGTATCACTTCAGTCATACTGGAGATGATGTCACGTAGGATACGGTATTAGTGCTCTTAAGTGCTGGCCAGCCATCGGGATATTATGACAATGTCATATATATATCCGATTATAGAGACTAGTTACCAGACATCCGACATGTGTTTCGGACGGGGTAGACACTTATCCAGCCCCAGCCCTAGCACGTGACTATCCGATACTGGGCCGATATGCACAATACTTAGGTATACTACGCTTGATACGGATCTTAATATTCTTAGATGGATATGACCAGAGAATTTGGTAGACATCGTGCTTTTCTAGGAGCCGACCTTGTCTCGTAAATCGGTAGAACGTAGTACTTGGTACGTACATGATTCGGATACTCCGACGACCGTATTTACTGCCAATATATCTGGGGATCTCATGGGTCGCTTCCCGATAATCCACCGATGACGTATGACTCACACTCTTAAATAATCTGGGATTATAAAGAAGAGAGAGAAAATTAATCAGGGATTAATTACGGAGATATTTTATCTAGGATAAAATATCATCTAGAGAGAGATAACGATTAATTTGGAATTAATCGATTAAATTAATATATTCGATATATTTAACGAAATTAGATTTCGACGCGGAATTAAAATTAGATTTTAATTCGGGCGAACGAATTAATTTAGAATTAATTCGTTGGCGACATGAATAGTGAATTCGCTAGGCGTAATCATTTAATTACGATGCGACGGAAAAATCGTTAATTTAGAATTAACGAACCCGAGCCCGAGTGTGATTGCGAGCGCATTCGTATTTCGAATTCGAGTGCGGCAACGCAAGTCACATCAAGCGTCAAATCATTCGTCACATCAAGCGTCAAATCAAACGTCACTTTGAGTGATGTGATTGATTGATTGATTGATATGATTGATTGATTAAGTGAATGACACAATCAAATCACTTTAATAAAGTGACTATGAATAGTTGATGGGTGTGGTTGGAATAGTGATTGGAGGATGTGTAATTGTTTTACCATTTATTTTGTTTGACAATTAAATGAAAATGCTTATTATATTTTGGAAATATATAAAGCAAATTTTGGTAAATCATTTTAACAAGTCAACACTTTTCATCTCTCTCCATTTCTTCCTCTTTCTCAAGCCCAAGGGGAAAAAGCTCACTGGTTTTACTTTGCAAAAACCGTGACTTCAAGGGAGGTAAGAGTGGGTTTTTGTGGCAAAAACTCAAGTGCTAGCACACTTACGAGACATGCGAAGGTGGTAGGGAGGTTCACCCATGAGCCGGGATCCGTCCGACGAAGCTAGGAGCTCCGTTTCGTAGCTCAAAATTCTGTTGATGAAGGCAGTGGACTGGTCAGATTTGGCGCCCTTGGCAGTTAGTTTTTGGCCTTCATTCGTCTTCAAATCGACATAACCGATCGATGTGAGTATTCCGCTACCTCCGTTGATGTGTTCACACGTTATTTTCATTGCTTGCTTGATCTTGGGACCTAGAAACAAACTCAACAATGGCATCATGAGCTATTGGTGCAAGCATGAAAACTTAGGGCTTAAAATTGGGTATTTTGTATTTGAGCATGATTTAATGAAATTGGATGTTTGAGTATGCTTAATATATGTTATATTGAAGATTGATTTGATCAATTTCAAGAAAATGTGTTTGGAACAATTTCCCCAAATTTGTGATGTTGGCCGAATGTGTATAGAATTTAGGGTTCTTGGAATTTTTTGATTTTGATTTTTTTGATGAGTTGGAATCATTAAGAATAATATTAATTTGAAACTAATTGGATTGGATTTTGAATTGAACATAAAATCCCCAAATTATTTCACCTTGGCCAAATGTCATTATGCCCTAATGTCTTGGTATATTTTGATTTTGTGACATTGGATGTATGTGAAATCATTTAGGATGTTGATTTGATGTTGATTGTGGGTTCGATTGGATTGAAACCAAATCGGACACAAAATCCCTCCTTGGCCGAGAGCATTGAAGAATGTCATGGGTTTGATTTTTTCATTTATGTGTTGGACATGTGATGATGATGTTTAGCATGATTATTGGACTAATTAAGTGTTTTAGAAACATTGATTTAGGTGATTAATCATGTAATGCACTTTAGGTAATTAAGTTGCGGAATTGGATTCATGTGATTTAGTTGTTTAGGCCTTAAATTGGGTTTAGGCTTCTAATGTTGTAATTGGGCCTGTTGGGCATGATTTATCAAGTTTGGTTTAGGCCAAGTGGATTAGATCCAATTGGGCCCAAAACCTTAACCATAAAGCCCAAATGCGACTAATGAACCTTTAAAATTTAATTGGGCCTAATGGGCCAAGATTGATTTATGGGCTTATGGGGTAAATCCCGGATTGGACTTTGGTTATTCGGATTGACCCGAGTTGACCAAAAGTCCACGCCTTAAGAAATCAATCAAAAGCCCATTGGACTTTAATTGAATTGACATTGGACGTTAATCGGTCTTTGAGACGCGTTACGATTAGATTTGGAATTTAAATCGTAAAAGGTTTATTAAATAAAAGTGTAATATTTAATTTGGAATTGAATCGTGAATTAGTATTAAAAACATGTTAAATTTGATTTAATGATGTAGTTTAATTTAATTCATGAATTCATACTTTAAGTACTTATTCGCAAAAACGAGTTTGACTCGAACAAAATCAAATCATTGTTTGAACATTGGATGATCACATAATTATCAGATTAATTAATTTGATTAGATTGATTGATAGCATGCTTGTGTGTGAATACGTGGTTGTGTTGAATGAATAATGCATATCGGATGGATATTAGATGGGTGGGCAATTTTAGAAATTGTTGTAATAAATTCGATTTATTAAATTGGACCTGCGTGTCCAGCCTTATCACCTTCATTCTCTTTGTATTCTCTTCTCACCTATTCCCCTCTATGTATATGAGGTTTCTTTAGAAGTGTAGTGTAACGGGTAAAAGTAATACAAGTGCTAGTTTGAGTGAGAAAGTGAGAGATTTGATCTAGGATCAATGTGTTAAGTATCTATCCGCATATCATTATTATTTTCATACTCGCTTTATTATGTGTTTAGAATGCATGCTTAGGGGTGTATGATGATGAGACCTTAACACAGATAATAAATTGGTAGCCAATTTGCACGCGAAAAGCCCTCAATAAATATCATGCGTCTTTTCCTTCCATTGAGTGATTCTTGCTCAAGATCCGAGATTGGCAGGGGTTGTTGGCCAAAGTCAAGCCCTTGTCCGTCGAAGATGTGCTTTAATCACGAGGCTTTGTACCATATCGGTGTCGTGTCCAAGTTGTGGTTTGTTGGCCAAAGTCAAGACCACTTCTTGTCCATAGACATTGATCACGAAGCTTCCATGTCAATGGGTCCGCGCTTGACTGGGATCACTAGGTTTGTTGTGCCAAAGCCAAGGCCTAGTTGATTCAGAGGAAAAAGGTTAGGGTATATATTCGATATATAGGCATATATTAGATATATGTTTGGGACTTGGATGTCCACCTACTGGATCTAGGAGTTGGATTAGATCCAATTGATCTTCGAGATCTACCTAGTTAATTATCATACAATTTGTTGGCCAAAGTCAAGATTGTGTGACATTTAACGGGATCCTAGCCCACTAGGAAACACGGTTTCCCGAGTACTCGACAGAGGGTTAGAGGCTCGACGAAAAATAGTGGGAGGCAAGAATTGAATTTGCAATATTCGTTCGATTACTCGCCATACGCGCTCAAACAAATATCACTCGTCAAATAATATTTAAATTGTTGTTTTTTAATACACAGTTGGACTGTATTATAGTTGATTATATAATTGGATTATAGTAATCAATATATTTGAATTAATTAATTTCGATTTACAGTTGATTTTATAATTGGATTATAGTAATCAATTTAATTGAGGTTAATTAATTTAAATCATATTTGATTGTATAGTTGGACTATGATAATCATTATAATAAATAGTACCTATAATAAATTGATTAAAAAGTTGGACTATTGAAATCAAGAAAGTATTGAAAAGTTGAATATTTAAAATATATAATCCTCGGATTAAATGTTTTAAATGATTTAATTTTCATTGGGAATTAATAATAAGTTACTTTATTGGATAAAATAACTTGTTATATCTAGGCCCATAATTAAGCAAATAAGTAAAGCATAAAATCTTTGGAAGATTTATGTGATGATGACTTTAGTGCTTAATTATTATACTTATCATAAATCTATCCTTAGATTTAAAAGTATTAAAATTGCAATTAATAATTCTTAGAGAATTGATTTGACGGTTCTAGTGGAGAAAAGTCAAAGTTTGCAATTGGGGAAGTTGCACAAGGTGCACATCATTTCGATATTCTAAAACCCAAGGCTTGGCCAAAGGTTTATGAAATATTGAAAAGATAATTGACATATCCCAAAGTGACTACCATTTGGATATGGAAGACACGAAGGAATTAAAGAAAGAGCAAGGCTCTGACTTTAAAAATGTTTGTCAAAGTTATGTTCACTACTAGTATTGAAATTAGATTTTAAATACTTAGTGTGGTACATAAAATATATGTATTGATGTTCAGAATCTGCTATGAGCAGGATACTGACTTCAAGCCGAGATTTTTCTGCGAATCGGAAACGGGACGAAAGTCACTGTTTCGACCGTAGATACCTAAGTTTAGGAACTACCCTTTGGGTATATACTTAAATTAGGAAATGTTATGATGTAACTAGTTTGACTAGAGACATTATCTCTATATCAGTGTTTGATCCGTTGCGGATAAAACCTTTATATTCTAGAACACTTAGTGTTTTATTATATAAAGATGATACTGAGATAAATACATTAGATGTAAATAACATAATTTATATTTTGAATATAAATAAAATCTCAAACATATAAAATGACAAATATATAGCTCAAATTGATTTGATCAATAGAGACTTATTTGTGGCATTGTTGTCTAGGACACAACTAAACAAGACTCGTATATCCACACTTTTGAAGAGTGGGTACTAGGACTGATTTGACTATTCAAATAAGGTCTGCGAATCTAGTTTATTAGGTAAAATACCTAAAATACTATTTACTTGGTAATAGTAAAAGTGCCACCGATCTGTTAGCCCTATTCATGGTGAAGTAAGTGGGCCCATATCTAGCTAGGCTAGATGTGAACATGAATATTTCGTGACCTTAACGGATATGGCATCACGTTATGGTTATGTGTTTCTTTTGAAGAACACAGATCGGAAACTTTTATAGTTTTGACACGAAGTAAATAAACAGATCGGCTATAGTATTATTCCGCCACGATAAGACCGTAATGGAAAATTCTTAAGCAGTAAGTTTCATATGTAAATGAAAGAGTACGGTATTCTTTCATATGAGGACTCCTCTCGTGACACGTCAGTTAGACGGTGTGTCCGAACTAAAACCGAATTTGTTGGACATGATAAGGTTTATCAAGAGTCGCTCTAAGCTATTATTTCCTTCTACAGGATATGTATTTACAGTGCAAAACTTATTTAGAATAAGGTTCCATACAAATCTGTTTGACAGATGTCATATAGGATATGAACAGGAAAGAAATGGGGTTTCTCATTCCTGATAATTTGGGTATGCCAGGCATAACGTTTGGATGATACCAAACTAAAAGACCCAAATTGGATAAGTGCCAATATAGGTTATCCTAAGGGAAACCTTAAGTATAGTACTTGTAGAACTCACATGAGAACAATGTAATTGTTGCTCACCATGCGGTTTTTCCTGAGAGGAATACCGATATGCAGTGGTCAGTGGGAGGATAGTGATACTCGATGAAAATCGGAGTAATACTATTCAAGGCACGAAGTCCTTAATGGAACACGAATAGTTCATCTGTGATGAATCTATACCATTAATCTTCAAATACACAAGAAACTGGTAGATCCGATAGAGTCAGAAAACAACCTAGGGTATGGGTTTCTGATCTCACCCCATAAAGATGTCAATCTTGTGGAGGTGTACCATCCGACTACGTTATGAGGAAGTGATACAAAGTATCGACTCCCTGTTATGGCGAAGTGCCATGAATCCGAAATGGATTCCATGTATAACAACTATTTTGGATACTAGTTGTTGTACCACAAGGCATTGTGCCTATGGTACATTACACGTCTTCAGGGAAGACATACATGGATGGCAACATACCAACGTACAAAGCTAGGCTTTTGACGGAAAGGTATCGTTATCAACATTGTGTTAATAACGGTTCAACCTTTTACCTGTTGCCATGATAAATCCATTTTGAAGATGCTTGTTGATAACTGCGTATTTCATTTATGAAATGTGTCAGTTATAGATCAAAATCGCTTTCCTGAAAAGGAAACCTTTTGGAGGATGTTTACAACATCCTGACGATTTTGTATAACCGACAAACAAGTTTTGCGGGTTATTTGATCCATGTTTGGATTAAAGCAAGCATAAGGTTCTTGGAACTGTCGTTTTGAAATAATCATAATGGTTTATGATTTGACTCAAAACGAAGTAATTCTTGTGTATATAGGAGGTTAGTGGGAGAGCGCACTGACATTGAAATTCCCATAAAGCTATCGTTGAAAGCTTGGCTTTCAATAGAAATTCTCCGTAGAATTCTGGGGAGTAACAACCTTTATTCAAGGAATAAAGATCTGCTGGGATAGATTTGGAGTTGTTAACACTCTCTGGGATATTGTACATTTAAAATGTACTCGATAGGGTGTCTCATACGCTTCGTGTATATGGAGTCACGATCAGGTCAATCCAAGTGATAGTCACTGGATTAAAGATTAAGAACATCTGTTAGTATCTGAGAGAACTAAAGATGTTGTCTTAAACTATGGAGAATGAGAACTTGAAGTGACTGGGATCACCGCTGTAAGTTTCCAAACAATTAAAAATTATGGTACTATAAAGTTTGAATAACGGGACAATGAGCTGGAATCTTCCAAGCAAGATAACTGTTGCCGAATAAACAACAAATGCGGATTATTGCTGCAGCTGAGGCAGCAAAAGAAGCCATTTGGATAAAAAATAAGTCTAATTAGATTAGATATAGTTCTGTTAGCAGCTGAGCTAGGCGTCAGCACATGCTAAGGAATTAAAGGTCTCATCAATGATCCAGATATATACTTCTATATCATCTGATTCGTTCGGATCATACATCGTGGCGATGTGATGGTCGTATAAATCGCGTCAAATGATAATCAAACAAATCCGCTGACGAAACCCTTTCCTCAGCAATTTGAGCGAACCGTACATAGTTCGGGTGTTAGGCACTCGAGTGACTGGCTATAGGCCAAGTGGGAGATTGTTGGATAATATGACCCATAGCGTCACTATTTGCACAGATCATTGTGTTGTTGTAGCAAATTAACTATGTGACAAGGAAATTGCACTCTCATCATTTGTGATTAGATCACCAAAGATATATAAATGAAGAGAGGTCCCTATGATTAGTTCCTGGACTGAGAATGATATGAGACAGTATCAGTCACCGAAGGATTAATCATTAAATATCCCTAGCCGGAGTATTATCGAGACTGGACATCGATAATGCGGAATAGGCTAGTATTGCACTTGTGTGTGTTGTGAGGGCACAACGGCATAGTTCTCATATATATAAGTGTTGGATACTTATGCAAGTGCGATAGGAGGTCGTGTTTCACCGACGGTACGGGAAACAGCTTCGCTCTGGATAGACCCCTCGGAATCCCATTGGTATTATGACTATGTGTCTATGGGAGGCCGAAATCAAGGTAGGTGTGTATAGTCTTAACCTGAGACTTGCACCGCTAATACTTACGATAATCGATAGACTTTGGTCTTGGTGGTACAAGGCTTTAACCGGTTCTGCGTACACCACTTCTGGGTTTATCAGAGAGTCGTAGTGTATTGGGTGTGATGTCAAGACGGAAGTATCACTTCAGTCATACTGGAGATGATGTCACGTAGGATACGGTATTAGTGCTCTTAAGTGCTGGCCAGCCATCGGGATATTATGACAAGGTCATATATATATCCGATTATAGAGACTAGTTACCAGACATCCGACATGTGTTTCGGACGGGGTAGACACTTATCCAGCCCCAGCCCTAGCACGTGACTATCCGATACTGGGCCGATATGCACAATACTTAGGTATACTACGCTTGATACAGATCTTAATATTCTTAGATGGATATGACCAGAGAATTTGGTAGACATCGTGCTTTGCTAGGAGCCGACTTGTCTCGTAAATCGGTAGAACGTAGTACTTGGTACGTACGTGATTCGGATACTCCGACGACCGTATTTACTGCCAATATATCTGGGGATCTCATGGGTCGCTTCCCGATAATCCACCGATGACGTATGACTCGCACTCTTAAATAATCTGGGATTATAAGAAGAGAGAGAAAATTAATCAGGGATTAATTACGGAGATATTTTATCTAGGATAAAATATCGTCTAGAGAGAGATAACGATTAATTTGGAATTAATCGATTAAATTAATATATTCGATATATTTAACGAAATTAGATTTCGACGCGGAATTAAAATTAGATTTTAATTCGGGCGAACGAATTAATTTAGAATTAATTCGTTGGCGACGTGAATAGTGAATTCGCTAGGCGTAATCATTTAATTACGATGCGACGGAAAAATCATTAATTTCGAATTAACGAACCCGAGCCCGAGTGTGATTGCGAGCGCATTCGTATTTCGAATTCGAGTGCGGCAACGCAAGTCACATCAAGCGTCAAATCATTCGTCACATCAAGTGTCAAATCAAACATCATTTTGAGTGATGTGATTGATTGATTGATTGATATGATGATTGATTAAGTGAATGACACCATCAAATCATTTTAATAAAGTGACTATGAATAGTTGATGGGTGTGGTTGGAATAGTGATTGGAGGATGTGTAATTGTTTTACCATTTATTTTGTTTGACAATTAAATGAAAATGCTTATTATATTTTGGAAATATATAAAGCAAATTTTGGTAAATCATTTTAACAAGTCAACACTTTTCATCTCTCTCCATTTCTTTCTCTTTCTCACGCCCAAGGGGCAAAAGCTCACTGGTTTTACTTTGCAAAAACCGTGACTTCAAGGGAGGCAAGAGTGGGTTTTTGTGGCAAAAACTCAAGTGCTAGCACACTTACGAGACATGCGAAGGTGGTAGGGAGGTTCACCCATGAGCCGGGATCCGTCCAACGAAGCTAGGAGCTCCGTTTCGCAGCTCAAAATTCTGTTGATGAAGGCAGTGGACTGGTCAGATTTGGCGCCCTTGGCAGTGAGTTTTTGGCCTTCATTCGTCTTCAAATCGACATAACCGATCGATGTGAGTATTCCGCTACCTCCGTTGATGTGTTCACACATTATTTTCATTGCTTGCTTGATCTTGGGACCTAGAAACAAACTCAACAATGATCAGGTCATTGATAATAATGATCCCACCAGTTATGATGAAGCAATGCATGATATTGATTCAGTCAAGTGGCTTGAGGCCAGGAAATCTGAAATAGACTCTATGTATCAGAATCAAGTCTGGGACTTGGCAGATGCACCTGAAGGGATAAAATCCATAGGCTGCAACTGGATTTACAAGCGTAAAACTGATGCAGAAGGAAACATCCAAACCAATAAGGCTAGGTTGGTGGCGAAAGGTTATAGACAAATCCAAGGAATTGACTATGAGGAAACCTTATCTTCTGTTGTAATGATAAAGTCAATTCGAATTTTACTGGCACTAGCTGCACACTTTGATTATGAGATTTGACATATGAATGTCAAAATAACTTTCCTTAATGGGAACCTCGTAGAGGAAGTCTATATGACACAACCTGAGGGGTTTGCATCTAAGAATGATCATAATAAAGTATGCAAGCTTAAACGATCCATTTATGAACTCAAGCAAGCCTCCAGAAGTTGGAATATACGATTTGATGAGACAATCAAAGAATTTGACTTATCAAAAATATAGACGAGCTTGTGTTTACAGGAAAAGTAGTGGGAGTACTGTTGTATTTCTCGTATTATATGTTGATTACATATTAATCATCGGGAATGATATTCCCATGATGCAAGCCACCAAGCAATGGTTATCTCAGAATGTCTCCATTAAAGATTTGGGAGAAGTAGCTAACATCCTCAGCATTAAGATCTACCGTGATAGATCTAAGAGGTTGTTAGGACTGTCTTAATCTACGTACATAGATAAAGTTTTGAAAAGATTCAAAATGGAAGATTCCAAAATAGGTAATTTACCTACTTGTCATGGAATCAAATTATGTAAGGAGCAATGTCCACATACTCCTTCAGAGAGAGAACGTATGAGTAAGATCCCTTATACTTCAGCAATAGGATCGATCATGTACGCCATGCTATGTACAAGACCTGATGTCTCTTATGCTCTTAGCATAACGAGCAGGTATCAGGCTAATCCTAGTGAGAAAAACTGGGCATCTGTCAAAACAATCCTTAAGTATCTATGAATAACTAAGGATGTGTTTTTTTACATACAAAGACTATTCTGAGATGAAAGTCATTGGTTACTATGATGCGAGTTTTCATACCGATAGGGATGACAGCAGATCACAAACATGCTATCTATTTTCTTTGAATGACGGTGCTGTCAGTTGGAAAAACTTAAAGCAGTTAACTACAACAGACTCCATCCCTGAAGCTGAGTATATTGCAGCATCTGAGGCAGCTAAAGAATTAGTATGGATAAAGAAGTTCATCACGAAACTGGAAGTGCTTCCCGTGATAACGAATGGCATCACGATGAACTGTGAAAACAAGGGCACCATTGCTCAATCAAAGGAACCAAGGTACCACCAAAAATCCAAGTATATACTCAGGTGATTTCATCTCATCAGAGAGATTTTTGAGAGAAAAGAAGTTATTATAGAGAAAATACCCACATAAGATAATCTTGCAGATTCTCTGACTCAACAAAAGCATGATAGGCACACCCGAGAGTATGGTGTCCAGATTCATACTAGCTACCTATAGTGTAAGTGGGAGATTGTTAGGGATATGCCCTATACCCAACTTATGGATGGGCTATATATACATGTATTTGTAATATTTTCATTAATTAATAAAATGAAAATCTTTATTATACGTGTCTTACATAACTTATATGAATCATCAACACTATAATAAAGCCCTTGGAGTAATAAGATGATGGCTTCCTCGCCTCATGAGAATCATTACTCTTAAATGTTCCTATTCATAGTTTGTGAAGAATCTGGGCGTTCACAAAGCTGAGAGACTGGTATGATGATATGATTCGCCCTTAAGTGGGGTAGCCGATCTCATAGGCTACTAGCAGAGATTTGTCCGCTTGGTGTATCACATGGATGCATGAGTTGCTTATGTTCATCGAACTGACCGCCGAAAGTTTTCATATGGAGTGTTTGTCCCATGTGTCTGTGAGAACTTTCATGTATCGATTATATGACTAGTCCTTAGACTTGAGGTCTTTACAATCTTACGTGTGGATCAAATAACTTTGACATTCTCCTTCCCCGGTTCAAAAGATCCGGTCATAAGGGTATGATTGGGTCATTTGTTGAAACACATGAAGTTTGTAAAGATACAACAGAGAATTGCCACTCTCTCGGATAATATTTTCTGATAGAACTAGTATTCTAGTTCGTGGGTTGATATGTGTGATCAGTGCTTGAGACTGTGGCCACAGTGGAAGAATCATATGAGATTCATGGGTTAGCACGATTCATGACACTATCAACAACATACCTTTGACCATATGGGTAGACACTTTCCGTACCCTAGGTCAATAGGTGGGGATACAGTGAGGCGATGGACCGTATCATATGTAAATCGCATACATAATAGGTATATATATCTTTCCTTCTCATTTGGGGGCCTTGGCATGTTGCTAGATGTCAACTTCGGTCATTGAAATAGAATGACCATCTGATCAGAGGATAATTTATGTTCGATTAAATTATCACGATTCATTTCATATCCAACTTGAGGAGAACCCTTGAACAGATCATTTATGAGGTTCCATAGTGGCTTAGGGATTGGTGAATGACGATAAGGGTACTTTGGGAATTGGAATAGTGGCTTAGGGATTGGTGAATGACGATAAGGGTACTTTGGGAATTGGAATAAATAGATTAAAAAATTACTATTCATATGAATAGTAAAAAAATTTTTGTTATTTATTTTGAATTCCAATTCGACCGAAACTCTTATTAGGGTTTTATAATCTCATTAAACAACTATATTAAGATCCGATGGCTAAGATTAAATTAATTTTTATCCCACATCGAATTCTTAATTAATTTTGTCGTCTTTGGAGTACTATATAAACCCAAAGGATTGTTCACAAATTTTTGCACCAAGCCTTTCATATCTTGGGTTTATATAAGTGAGCAACTCTAAAGTTTAAGAGTAAGCCACTGATTTTTAGGATCCTTAAGTCTAATTGACTAGAGAAACCCCGAGTTAAAAGTTTTGAGGTATTTACCTAGACTAGCACCAATGGCAAAATACCTGTGCACTTAAGGCGTAGTCTTGCCGTTGAGTTTTGGCTTTGGTGTGTGCATCTTTGGAGGCCACACACTTGGGTGGCTCTTTGGAACGTGGAAGTGCTTACTCAGTTCGAGAAAAGCTTGTAGATTGGAGGGAAGATTGGAGGAGTCTTCGGTTCAAGTAAATCTTTTTTTCTTTATTTTAATTAGAGTTCTTATGATAAGTTAGCATGTTTAGGTTTATGTTCTTTGCATGTTTTATGAGTTTTATGCTTAGAATATATAGTAACATGCCTAGGCTTGTAGAATAATCAAAACAAATGGGTATTGGGCATAGGGAAAGCGGCATCATAATTTTTATTTTTCCGCTGCGCACTTGCGGCCGCTTCCAACAAGTACATATGTGAGTACCACAACCAGAATCAAAAATTCAATTTTTAAAACTAGAAGTAGAGATGTTTATATCTATAACAAACATACCTGAAGCCGGTGCCTTGCCTGCTTTAATTTTCTTCATGTGCGCCTTGTACTCACGACAGTCACGCTTCTCGTGACCCTGTTTGCCACACTGCAGGCATACATCTTGGGATTTGTCATTTGCCTTCCCAGAATACTTTGACCATTTGTCCTTGCCCTTCTTCTTCTTCTTCTTCTCATTCTTCTTCTTTTTCTTCTTCTTCTTCTTCTTCTTCTTATTTACACTCCAATAGACTTTGGCCAAGCCTTGACAGACTGAGATGTTAAAGCGAAGTGTGCCTCGTGCTTTTTGCCTTTCATTATCTCCTTTTCTGCTTCACGCATCATTGCCATCAACTCTCCAAGAGTATGGTCTTGGTTCATCATGTTGTAGTTCCTGATGAACCCGCTCCACTATTGGGAAGAGACTGCAAGATCAAATCTATAGAAGTCTCAGCCTCAAAGGTTATGCCTAGCTGACCTAGCTGTTCAATGTCAGCAATCATCTGCGACACATGGTGCTCGAGATATGTACCCTCTGACATTCAAGATTGAAAGAGCTTCTTTTACAATTCATACCTTTGCGCTCTAAGGTTAGATCGATGAAGGTCTTTCAATTTTTCCATCATAGTATATGGATCCAATCCATTGTTCTGACAACGAAATTGAGGGATCATTGCAGCGAGCATGACAGATTGAGCATTTGAGTTGTCATCGCTACGAGTCTTCCAAAGCTCAAGCTCAAACGGCTGTTCATTTTCGGGCTTAGGCCCGAGAGGTCTCTCTATCTTATAGAGCATTCTCTCGGCCCCCAGGACAATCCTGAGGTTCATATCCCAGTCAGGAAAGTTCGCGCCAGTAAAGACATTTTCGCCATGATAATGTCTCTAACTCTGATCTTTCCAGCCATCTTAATTGCAATAGTCAAACTATTCAATTAACGATATTTGGGAACAGTCCAACTGTTACAAGAAAATAATAAAATATTAGTCCAACTAATAAATACATAAAATGACGAAAAAATTTGAAAGCGCTTAATTCCAAGTATTTGAACGAAATTACAAATTCAATACTGGCCTCCCACTATTTTTTCGCGAGCCTCTAACCATATGTTGAGTACTCGGGAAACCTAGTTTCCTAGTGGGCTAGGATCCCGTTAAATAACACACAACCTTGACTTTGACCAACAAATTGTATGATATTTAACTAGGTAGATCTCTAAGATCAATTGGATCTCATCCAATTCCTAGATCCGGTAGGTGAACCTCTAAGTATGAAATATATGTAATATATATGTCAATATATCCAATCTATTTTCCTAACATTTTCCTCTGAATCAACTAAGCCTTGGCTTTGGCTCAACAAACTTAATGATTCCAGTTAAGTGGGATCCATTGACTTTGTAAAGCTTCATAATCCATGTCGATGAACAAGAAGTGATCTTGGCTTTGGCCAACAAATCACAACTTGCCCAAGACATGCGATATGGAACAAAGCCTTCATGATTCAAACACATCCGCGATGGACAAAGGTCTTCACTTTGGCCAACAAACCAATGCCAATCTTGGTTCTTGAGAATGAATCACTCAATGGAAGGAAATCACTTAATATTTTGTTGAGGGTTTTTCGCGTAATTGGTAACCAATTAATTATCTTTTATTAGGTCTCATCATACACCATTAAAATGCTTCTAAAAGCATAATAAGGCGCGATAAATAAAATAATAATGATATGCGGATGGATATCTCATAAATTATTCATAGAACAAATCACTCTCTTTCCTCTCCCCGACTAGCACTATTCTAACTTCTACCCAATTACATAATACAATAAAGAAACCTCATTTACATTGAGGGGAATTGGTGAGAAGAGAATTGTTGGAGTTCTACGGTCCCGAGGATCGAATAATAAGCAAGAAATAAGTGCGAATACAAATCGATGAAGTTGCAGAATACTTACATCGAGCGGTTTAGCGATGCGGCAACGAACAAAACTTGATTTTCTGCCCACTGGACTGCTCGGCAGTGAGCTGCTTTGAGTCTCCAAGATTCGGCCATGGAAGTGGTTCCATGAAGCTCCAAGCTTCTGAATGGTATTCCAAGCCCACAGGTGGGTTTCCCTATCACCTACGGACAACTCTGGAGCGTGTTAGCACTTTGATTTTGCGACCAAATCAACATATTTCTTCTCCTATGGCTCTCAGCTGTGACAGAAAAGGAGGAAGAAATTTTGCCTCTTGGGGTGTGTGGAGAGAAGAGAATGAGAGAGAGAAAGTTGTGTAAGTGTTGTTATGTTTTGGTAATTGATTTTCAAAAAATCATATACACCTTTTACCTTTCAAAAGTCAAAGCTTTCAAAGCCAACAACCATCACCACCAACTCCCATCACTATTCACATCATTCAAGTTGTCAAGTCACATCACTCAAGTTGTCAAGTCACATCACTCAAAGTGACAAGTGATTTGATGCTTGAAGTGACTAGCGATTTGATGCTTGATGCGACTAATGATTTGACGTTTGATTTGACTTGCGTGCCGCACTCGAATTCAAAATGCGAATGCACTCGCAAATAATCTGGGGCTCGAGTTTGTTAATTCCAAATTAACGAATTTTTCGTTACGTCGTAATTAAATCTAATTTAATTAAATAATCATGCCAAGCATAATTACTATTCACATCGCTAACGAATTAATTCTAAATTAACTCATTCGTCCGAATTAAAATCTAATTTTAATTCTGTGTCGAAATCTAATTTCAATTAATATATCGAATATATTAATTTACCGATTAATTCTAAATTAATCGTTCTCTCTCTTTAAAAGATATTTTATCCCAGATAAAATATCTCCGTAATTAATCCTAGATTAATTTTCTCTCTCATCTAATTAATCCCAGATTAATTAAGTGCGAGTCATACGTCATCGGTGAATCTTCGGGAAACGACCCATGAGATCCCCGAATATGTTGACAGTAAATAAGGTTATCGGACTATCTGAATACGTACATACCTAGTACTACGTTTTACCGATTTACAAGACAATGTTGGCTTCTAGCAAAGCGCCATGCCTACCCAATTCTCCAGAAATATCCTTACAGGAATAAAATATCTGTATTAGGCGTAGTATACGTAGTATTGTGTATTTCGATCCAGTATCGGATGATCACATGCAAGGCCTGGGGCTGGTACAGTGTCTGCCCCGTACGTAGCATATATTGGATGACGAGCAACTAGTCTCTTTATTATCGGATAATCATGACCAAGTCATATTATCCCGATGGTTGCAACCCTTTAGAGAACCATTTCTGTATCCCTGCGCGATCATCATCTCCATATGACTGGAGTGATACTTCCGTCTTGACATCACACCTAACACACTACGATTCTCGATATACCCAGAAGAGGCCTACACAGGAACCAGTTAAAGCCCTGGAAGACCAAAACCAAAGTACATTGATTGTCGCAAGTATTAGCGGTGCAAGTCTCAGGTTAAGACCAAATACACCTACCCTGATTTCGGACTTCCATAGACACATAGTCATACTACCAATGGAATTCCGAGGGGGTCTATCTAGAGTGAAGCTGTTTTTCATACCATCGGTAAAACACAACCTCCTATTACACTTGCAAGAGTATCCTATACCCAAATATATGAGAACTATGCCGTTATGCCCTCATAACATGCACAAGTGTAATACTAGTCTTTTACGTATTTATCGATGTCCAATCTCGATAATACTCTGACTAGGGATATTTAATGATTTATCTTTCGTGGACTGATACTGTCTCATATCATTCTCAATCCAGGAACAAATCATAAGGACCTCTTATCATTTATACATCTTGGTGATCTAATCACAAATGATAAGAGAGCAATCTCCTTAGTCACATAGTTAAATTGTACAACAGCACAATGATCTGTACAAATAGTGACGCTATGGGTCATAACTGTCCAATAATCTCCCACTTTCCTATAGCCAGTCACTCGAGTGTCTAACACTCGAACTATGTAGGGTTGGCACAAATTGCTGAGAAAGTGCTTTCGTCAGCGGATTTGCATGATTATCATCTGATGTGATTTATACTATCATCACATCGCCATGATGTATTATCCGAACGAATCAGATGAGTATCGAAGTATATATCTGGATCGCAGCTGCTAACAGAACTATATCTAATCTAATTAGATTTATTATTGACCTAGATGGCTTCTATTGCTGCCTTAGCTATAAAAATAACCCTTATTTGTTGTTTATACGGTAACAGTATCTTGCATGGAAGATTTTCAGCTCACTGTACCGTTATTCAAACTGTATAGTACTGTTTGTGACTTATAGTCGTTTTCATCGGTTTGGAAACTTGCAACAATGATCCCAGTCACTTCAAGTTCTTCTTCTCCATAGTTTAAGATATCATCCTTAGTTCTCCAAGATACTAATGGATGTTCTTAATATCAATCCAGTGACTATCACTTGGATTGACCTGTTTGTGAATCCATATGCTCAAAGCGTATGAGACACCAGGTCGTGTATATTTTTCAATGTACGAGTTCTCGGAGAGTGTTAAAAATATTAAATCTATCCCAATAGATCTTTATTATTAGAATTAAGGTTGTTACTCCCAAGAATTCTACGGAGAATTTTCATGAAAGTCAAACTTTCACCGATTTTTTTTATGGGAATGTCATTTCTAAGAAATGATGTATTATCATTATTTATAGGACAACCACTGTCAGTGCGCTCCCACTAACCCTCTTATATACACAAGAATCATATTCGTTTTGAATTAAATCATACACCATTATGATTATATCAAAATGATTGTTCCAAGAACACAATGCTTGCTTCAATCCCTCCATGGATATAATAACCTGCAAACCTTGTTTGTTAGTTTTGGTACGATAAAATCGCCAGAATGTTTTAAACATCCTCCAAAAGGTTTCCGTTTAAGGAAAGTGATTTTCCCGTTTAGCTGTCATATTTCATAAATGAAACATGCAGCTTCAGCAAGCATTATCCAAATGGATTTACCGTGGCAACAGGTAAAGGTTCGTCGTAATCGACATAATGTTGATAATGATATCTTTTCGCTACAAGCCTAGTTTTGTACGCTGGTATGTTGCCATCCATGTATGTCTCCCTTGAAGACTTATGTAGTACCAATAGGCACAATGCCTTGCGGTACAACAACTAGTGTCCAAACATAGGTGGTATACATGGAATCCATTTCGAACATCATGGCACTTTGTCATAATTGGGAGTTGATACCTTGTATCACTTCCTCATACGTAGTCAGTTGGCATTCCTCAATAAGATAGACATCATTATGAGGTGAGATCAGAAACCTATACCCAGGTTATTTTCTGACTCTCTCCGACTTACGCGGTTCTTGTGTATTCGAAGATTGCTGGTATAGTTTCATCATGGATGAACTGTTTGTGTTTCATTAAGGAATCGGTGCCCGGAACAGTATTGCTCCGATTTTCATCGAGTTTTACTATCCTCTCACTTATCACTGCATATCGGTATTCCTTTTAGGAAAACCACATGGCGAGCAACAATCTAATTTTTCTCTTGTGAGTTGTATAAGTACTATACTTTGGTATACCTCGAATAACCTACAATTGGCACTTATCCAATTTGGTTTCTAGTTTTGTATCATCAAACATATGCCCAGCATACCAAAATTATCAGGAATAAGAAACTCAGTTTCTTTCCCGTTCATATCTAATATGAAATCTGTCAAACAGATTATTATGGAAACTTATTCAAAATAAGTTCTGCACTGTTTATGCTTATCCGTTGAAGGAAATGGTAGCTCAGAGCGACTCATGATTAACCTTATCATGTCTAACAAAATTCAGTTTATCCTGTTCGGACACACCATCAAATTGTCGTGTTCCGGGAGGAGTCCTCATTTGAAAGAATACTATACTCTCTCAAGTATACGAGAAACTTATTGCTTAAGTATTTTCCATTACGGTCTCACCGTGACAGTTTTATACTTTAGCCGATCTGTTTGTCTATTTCGTGTCGAAACTTTAAAAGTTTCTGATTCATGTTTCAAAAGAAACACTTAACCATAACGCGATGCCACATCCGTAAAGGTCACAAAATATTCATATCCACCTCTAGCCTAGCTAGACATGGGCCCACTTGCTTCACTATGAAGTTTTAGACACTTTGCCCAATAAACTAGATTCGTAGACTTTATTTGATTGGAGTCAAAACAGTCCGAGTACCCACTCTTCAAAAGTGTGGATATACGAGTCTTGTTTAATTGTGTCCCAGACAACAATGCCACTGTAAGTTTCATCTGATCAAATCCGTTTGAGCTATTTGTTTGTCACGTTATATGTTCGAGATTTATTTATATTCAAAATATAAATTCTGTTATTCACATCTAATGTCTTTATCTCAATATCATCTTTATATAATAAAATACTTTAGTGTTCTAGAATATAAAGGTACACTCGTAACGAGTTATACTCGATATAGAGATAATATTTCTAGTCAAACTAGTTACATTATCACAGTTTCCTAATTTAAGTACACACCCGAAGGTGGTTCCTAAACTTAGGTATCTACGATTAAAATAACGATAGTTGTCTCGTTTTCTATTCACAGATTAATCTCAATCGAAGTTAGTATCATGTTCATAATATATTCTGAACATCAATGCATATTTATGTATCACATTAAGTATTTAAAATCCAATTTCAATACTAGTAGTGAACATAATTTTGACAAATATATTTGAAGTCATAGCCTTGCTCGTCTTCAATTCCTTCATGTCTGCTTTGTCCAAACGGCAGTCACGCTTCCGCGATCCCGTTTGCCACAATTAGACAGACATTTTGGGATTTGTCCTTTATCTTCCCAGAAGATTATAATGATTTTGCCTTTGCCTTTTTCAACACTCCATAAGCTTTTAGCCAAGCCTTGGCCTTATAGAATATCGAAGTAAGGTGGGTCTTGCGCTACTTGTCTAATTGTAAAATTTGACTTTATCTCATTGAGAATAGTCATTAACTCTCCAAGAGTTATTTATTGCAATTCAGTACTTCTAAAATCTAAGTATAGATTTATGAAGATCCTTCGATTTCATTATCGTACTTTAAGGATCTAACCCTTAGTTCTGATAAAGGAATTAAGGAGTCTACTGCGACAAGCTTAATGGATTAAGCACTTAAGTTATCATCACATGAATCTTCCAAAGATCATGCTCTACTATTTGCTCAACTCCGGGCTTAGGCCTAATAGGTTATTTTATCAAATAAAGTAACTTATTAGATTCCTGGACCATCCTGAAATTTTATTCCCAATTTGAAAATTAAACCATTTAAATACATTTTCCTTAGGATTATGTTTTAAATGTCAATCTTTCAATTTTATCTTGATTCTAATAGTCCAACTATTTAATCAACGATTTCAGGTACTGTTTGTTATAATGATTACAACAGTCCAACTATTTAATCAACTATAATTTTAATGGATAAATTCAATTATATTGATTACTATAATCTAATTATAAAATCAACTATAAATGAATAGTTTGAATACAGTTCAACTGTTTTAAAACAATGATTAAATATTAGTCCAACTAACATTTAATTTATTTGACGAATGAAATTTGTTTGAGTGCATATGGCAAGTAACTAAACGAATATTGTAAATTCAATTATTGCCTCCCATTATTTTTCGGCGAGCCTCTAACCCTTTGTTGAGTACTCGGGAAACCGTGTTTCCTAGTGGGCTAGGATCCCGTTAAATATCACACAATCTTGACTTTGGCCAACAAATTGTATGATAATTAACTAGGTAGATCTCTAAGATCGATTGGATCACATCCAATTCCTTGATCCGGTAGGGGGACATCCAAGTCCAAAACATTTATCTTATATATGCCAATAGATCCAATATATTACCTAACCTTTTTCCTCTGAATCAACTAAGCCTTGGCTTTGGCACAACAAACTTAGTGATCCCAGTTAAGCGCGATCCATTGACCATAGAAAGCTTCGTAATCAATGTCGATGGACAAGAAGTGGTCTTGACTTTGGCCAACAAACCACAACTTGGACAAGACACCGATATAGAATAAAGCTCTCGTGATTCAAACACATCCTCGATGGACAAAGGCATTTACTTTGGCCAACAAGCCAATGCCAGTCTTGGATCTTGAGTGAGAATCACTCAATGAAAAGAAAAACGCTTAATATTTTGTGAGGGTTTTTCGTGTGTAAATTGACAACCAATTTATTATCTTTATTAAGGTCTCATCATCATACACCCTTAGACATGCATTCTAAACACATAATAAAGTGCATATGAATAAATAATAATGATATACGGATGAATACTTTATACATTGATCATAGATCAAATCTCTCAATTTCTCTCTCTCCGCTAGCACATGTATTACTTCTACCCATTACACTTCACTTCTAAAGAAACCTCATTTACATTGAGGGGAATAGGTGAAAAGAAAATACAAAGAGTAAGGAGGTAATAAGGCTGGACTCGCAGGTCCAATTAATAAATTCCAAATTTATTACAATAATTTCTAAAATTGCCCTACCCATCTAATATCCATCCGATATGCATTATTCATACATTGCAACCATGTATTCAAACAAGCATGTTATCAATCAATCTAATCAAATTAATTAATCTGATAATTAATGACCATCCAATGTTCAAACAACGATTTGATTTTGTGCGAGTCAAACTCGTTTTGCGAATAAGTACTCAAAGTACGAATTCTTGAATTAAATTAAACTAAATAATTAAATCCAATTCAATTTGTATTTAATACTAATTCACTATTTAATTCCAAATTAAACATTTACACTTTATATTGAACCTTTGCGACTTAGATTCCAAATCTAATCGTTATGGATCTCAAAGCCCGATTAACATCCAATTTCGTTCAATTAACGTCCAATGGGCTTTCAATTAATTTCTTAAGGCATTGGCTTCGGCAACCAAAGCCCAATCAAGGAATTACCCCATAAGCCTAGAAATCAATTTCGACCTATTAGGCCCAATTAAACTTCAAAGGTCCATTAGTCGCATTTGAACTTAACGGAAGTGGTTTTGGGCCCAATTGGATCCAACCAATTTAGCCTAAACCTAACTTAGTACAACCAAGCCCATTAAAGCCCAATTACAACATTCAATCCCAAATCCAATTTAAGCCCAATTTAATTAAATCATAAAAATCTAATTTCATAATCTAATTAATTCAAAAGTCTATTGCATAATTAATTACATAAATCAATATTTCTAAAATATCGATTAGACTAATTAATCATGCTCATCATTATCATCACATGTCCAACACATTTTGATTAAAATCAAACCCAATTACATGCTTTGAAGTCTCGGCCATGTTGGGTATTTTTGTTGGACAGTTATGATCCATAAAAGATATGTAAAAGATATTGTGTTTTTGTACAAAATTAACTATGTTATAATGAAATTACCTTTTACCGTTTTGTGATTCATTTACTTTGATATATATAAATGGTAAAAGTCCTTATGATTAGTTCCGGATTGAGATGATATGAGACATTATCAATCCATAAAGGTTTAATCATTAAATATCCCAAGTCGTAGTATTATCGAGATTGGACATCGATAATGCGGAATAGACTAGTATTGCACTTGTCCGCGTTGTGAGGGCATAACGGCATAGTTCTCATATGTTTAAGTATAGGATACTTATGCAAGTGCGATAGGAGGTTGTGTTTTTACCGATGGTACGGAAAACAGCTTCGCTCTAGATAGACCCCGCGGAATCCCATTGGTAGTAAGTATATGTGTCTATAGGAGTCTGCTTCAGGGTAGGTGTATTTGGTCTTAACCTGAGACTTGCATCACTAGCACTTGCGACAATAGGTAAACTTTGGTTTTGGTCGTCCAGGGCTTTAACAGGTTCTGTGTACGCCTCTGCTGGGTTTATTGGGAATCGTAGTGTATTGGATGTGATGTCAAGACGGAAGTATCACTTCAGACATATGGAGATGATGATCAAGCAGGGATTCAGAACTGGTTCTCTATTGTGTTGCAACCATCGGGATAATATGACAAGGTCATGATTATCCGATTCAAAGAGACTAGTTGCTAGATATCTGATATGTGCTTCGTACGGGGCAGACACTATTCCAGCCCCAGGCCTTGCACGTGACATCTGATACTGGATCGCAATACGTAATACTACGGTATACTACTCCTGATAAAGATCGTATATTCCAGTAAGAATATTTCTGGAGAATTGGGTAGGCATGGTGATTTGCTATAAGCCAACATTGTCTCGTAAATTGGTAAAAACGTAGTATGAGGTACGTACGTGTTCGGATAGTCCGACGACCGTATTTACTGTCAACATATCCAGGGATCTCTTGGGTCGCTTACTGAAGATTCACCGATGATGTTTGATTCGAACTTTATTAATCTGGGATTAATTACGGAGAAACTTTATCTTGGATAAAGTACTATTTGAAGAGAGAGAAAAATTAATTTGGAATTAATTGATAAAATAATATATTTGATATATTAAACAAAATTGGATTTCGACGCGGAATTAAAATCGGATTTTAATTCGGGCAAACGAGTTAATTTAGAATTAATTTGTTAGCGACGTGAATAGTAATTTCGCTAGGCATAATTATTTAATTACGTCACGACAAAAATTCGATAATTCGGAATTAGTGAAACTGAGCCCGGAAGTGTTTACGGGCCCACTCGTATTTTGAATCGAGTAGGGCCCACAAGCCACATTGCGAGTCACATCACTTGTCATGAAAAGGTGATAGATGTCAAAAGTCACTTTTTGGTGAGTGACATGTTGTCACTATTCATGATGGAGTTTGGTGTGGGCATTTAATGCCATTTTTGGAGCCAAAATGCTTGTTGACTTTTTGGAAAAGCATATACCACTTTTGGAAAAGCTTTTTGGAAATTATTATTATTTTTGAAACAAAATACAAAACTTGAAAACTCTCTCCTCTCTTTGAAAAATCGTGAGCCTCTATTGAAGAAAGAATATTTGATTTTCTTTCTTCCTTTTGCTAGCACATTCAAGGATCAAACAAAGGTGATAGGGAACCGAATCTTAGAGCTTGGATTCCTTAAAGCTTGGAGCTTCATCTTCTTCTTCAACACATCACCTTGGCCGAATCTCAAAGAATACTTGGAGCAATTTTTTTGTTGATCAACACATCCTTAAACTGATCGATGTAAGTGTGTTTCCGCCATACTTCTTCGTTATTCATTCGCATTTCTTTGTTCATTATGATCTTGGGACTAATCATAGAAAACAACAATGGTATCATTGAGCCTATAATGATCATGAAATGTATTAGGGTAAAATTTGGGGAAAATCCATGTGAGCATGATTTGATTAAATTGAATGGTTGAGTATGCTTGTATGTTGATGAAATGAGATGTGATTGGATCAATTTCAACAAATTTTGATCGGATCAAAATTTACCCCACCTTATGGCTTGGCCGAATGTTATTGATACCCTAGGCTCTTGGAAAATTTTGTTTTGATGATCATTGGATGAGTTGAAACAAATGGAAAAGTCGATTTGTAATTCGATCGGATTGAAAAACTAAATCAGACTTCAAACCCTACCTTGGCCGAGAGAAATATGGCATGTATGGACTTGATTTTTTGACTCAATAATATTGGAAATTAATTGAACAAATGGATACATAATTAATTGGTAAATTATATTTTGGAAATATTAATTTGGGTAATTAATTGACGTATTACATTTTAATTAATTAAGTTATAAAATTTGGAATTTTAAAATTTGATTAATGGGCTTATTTTTGAATTGGGCTTGAAATTATTATATTTGGGCATAATGGGCTTGGTTGGGCCAAGTTGGTTTAGGCCAATTGGATTGGATCCAAATTGGGCCTAAATCATTCCATTAATTCCAAATGTAATAAATGGGCTTTAAAGTTTAATTGGGCCTTATGGGCTTGATATTGGTTTTATGGCAAATGAGGGTGATTCCTTACTTGGGCTTGGTAATTGGGTTTGACCACATTGACCAAAGCCCATGCCTTATGAAATCAATTGAAAGCCCATCGGACTTTAATTAAACGAACATTGGATGATAGTCGGGCTTTGAGACCCGATAAGATTAGATTTGGAATCTTAGTCGTTAAAGCGCATTAAAAGTGTAAAATATTTAATTTGGAATTAAATAAATGAATTAGTATTGAATACAACTTAAATTAGATTTAACGAGTAGTTCGATATAATTCAAGAATTCGTACTTTGAGTACATATTGCGTAAAATCAAATCGTTGTTTGAACATTGACTGGTCACATAATTAAAGACTAATTAATAGGATTAGATTGGTTGATATGCATGCTATGAATGAATATATGGATGTGATGAATGAATAGCGTATATTGGATGGATATTAGAAGGGAAAGGGTAATTTTGGAAATTTTATAAATTTGGAATTTATAAATTGGACCTCCGTGTCCAGCTTTCTCTCTTATTGATTCTTTGTATTCTCTTCTCACCTAATTCCCCTCAATGTTAATGAGGTTTCTCTTATTGTATTATGTAATTGGGTAGAAGTAGAATAGTGCTAGCAGGGGAGAGGAAATGAAGTGATTTGTTCTAGGAATAATCTGTTTAAATATCCATCCGCATATCGTTATTAATTTACTTTTCGTGCCTTACGATGTTTTAGAAGCATGCTTAAGGGTGTATGATAAGACCTTAACAAAGATAATAAATTGGTTACCAATTTACGCGAAAAACCCTCAAAACATATTAAGCATTTTTCCTTCTGTTGAGTGATTCTTACTCAAGATCCAAAGTTGGTATTGGTTTGTTGGCCAAAGTTAAGACCTTTGTCAATTGCGGATGTGTTTGAATCATGAGAGTTTTGTTCCATATCGGTGTCTTGTCCAAGTTGTGATTTGTTGGCCAAAGTCAAGATCACTTCTTGTCCATCGATATTGATTACGAAGCTTTCCATGTCAATGGGTCCCGCTTAACTGGAATCATTAAGCTTATTTTGCCAAAGCCAAGGCTTAGTCGATTCAGAGGAAAAAGGTTAGGAAAATGTATTGGATACATTGGCATATGTATTGTATATATGTTTCTGTTGGACAGTTATGACCCATAGCGTCACTATTTATACAGATCATGGTGTTGTTGTACAAATTAACTATATGTCAAAGGAGATTGCTCTCTTATCATTTATGATTAGATCACCTAGATGTATAAATGATAAGAGGTCCTTATGATTAGTACCTGGATTGAGATGATATGAGACAGTATCAGTCCACGAAGGTATAATCATTAAATATCCCTAGTCAGAGTATTATCGAGATTGGACATCGATAAATGCGTAAAAGACTAGTATTACACTTGTGCGTGTTATGTGAGATCATAACAACATAGTTATCATATATTTGGGTATTGGATACTCATGCAAGTGTAAAAGGAGGTTGTGTTTTACCGATGGCACGGAAAACTGCTTCGCTCTAGATAGACCCCTTCGGAATTCTATTGGTAGTATGACTATGTGTCTATGGAAGTCCGACATCAGAGTAGGTGTATTTGGTCTTAACCTGAGACTTGCACCGCTAATACTTATGACTATTAATATACTTTGGTTTTGGTCGTCCATGGCCTTAACCGGTTCTGTGTACGCCTCTGCTGGGTATATTGAGAATCGTAGTATGTTGGGTGTGATGTCAAGACGGAAGTATCACTCCAGTCATAGTGGAGATGATGTCACGTAGGATACGGAACTGGTGCTCTTAAATGCTGCAGCTATCGGGATATTATGACTAGGTCATGTATATCCGATTATAGAGACTAGTTACCAGACATCCGACATGTGCTTCGTACGGGGCAGACACAGCTCCAGCCCTAGGCCTAGCACGTGACAGTCCGATACTGGATTGACATGCATAATACTATGTATACTATGTCTGATATAGATCGCTTATTCCTGTTAGCATGTTTCTGGAGAATTGGGTAGGCATGGTGCTTTACTAGAAGCCAACATTTTCTTGTAAATAGGTAAAACGTAGTACTAGGTACGTATGTATTCGGGGATCTCACCTAGTCCGATAATCGTATTTACTGCCAGCATATCCGGGGATCTCATGGGTCGCTTCCCGAAGATTCACCGATGACGTATGACTCGCACTTTATTAATCTGGGATTAATTAGATGAGAGAGAAAACTAATATCTAGGATAAAATATTTATTAAAGAGAGAGAACGATTAATTTTGAATTAATCGGTAAATTAATATATTTGATATATTAAACGAAATTGGATTTCGACGCGGAATTAAAATTAGATTTTAATTCAGGCGAAGGAATTAATTTATAATTAATTCGTTAGCGACGTGAATAGTAATTTTACTTGGCATAATTATTTAATTAAATTTGATTTAATTACGTCATAACGAAAAATTCGTTAATTCAGAATTAGCGAATCCGAGCCCGGGAGTGTTTGCGGAACCATTCGCATTTAGAATCGAAGTGGGACCCCCGCAAGTCACATCCAGCGTCAAATCAATAGTCATTCAAGTGATGGATGTCTTGTCACTTTAAGTGATTGACAACCAGTCACTATTTATGAGTGATGGGTTGATGGAAGTGGTTGGATTGCATTTATTGCAATTTTGCCTCCAAAATTGTTTTAGCTTTTTAGAAAAGCTTTGACTAAATTTTGGTATATGATTTTTTTAGGGTTTTTGAAAACCAAAAAAATACACAACACAATCTCTCTCTCTTCTCTTAAAAAGCATTCGGCCAAGGGCCAAATAATTACTCTCTCATTTTCTTCTTCAAAACCGTGGGCAAAGGAGAAGAATTAGAAGATTTGTTGCAAATCTTCAAGAGTGCTAGCACACAAAGAGGCATACAAGGTGATAGGGAAACCCACCTTTGAGCTTGGAATCACCATTGATAAAGCTTGGAGCTTGAAGCTTGAAGATGAAGATGGAGGACAAAGAACACCATGGCCGAGAGCTTCACTCAAAGGGCATAAAAAGTTTTGTTCTTCGTAGCATCCAATCCGATCAAAGTGAGTATGATTCCGTCATTCTCCTTTGTGTATTCACATGTGTTTCAATGCTTATAAATGATCCTTGGGACTTAATAGAAACCCAACAATGGTATCTTGAGCCATTTTGAGCATGAAACTTTTAAGGGTTAAAATTGGGTAAAATCGATTTGAGCATGATTTGATGAAATTGTTCGATTGAGTATGCTTGAATGATGTTTAATTGAAGTTGTATGTGATCAATTTCATGAAAATTGATTTGGAACAATTTTCCCCAAATCATTTCGCTTGGCCAAATGTAGAGGACCATATATGTCATAGTGAAATTTTTGATTTTGATCATTGGATGAGTTGGAATCATTAGGGTAATGTTGATTGTGGATTCAATTGGATTGAAATCGAATTGGACATTAAAAACCCTATATGGCCGTGACAAAGAGAGCATGAAATGATGTTGATTTTTGATTAAAATGTGTTGGACATGTTTTGATTATAATGAGCATAATTAATTAGGTTAATTGATGTTTCGGAAATGTTAAATTGATTAATTAATTATGAAATTACACTTAGGTTAATTAGATTATGAAATTTGGAATTTGGTAATTTAATTAATTGGGTTTAAATTGGATTTGGGCTTGTAAAGTTGTAATTCGGATAAATGGGCTTGGTTGGGTCAAGTTTGGTTTAGGCAAATTAGTTGGATCCAATTGGGCCCAAAACCATAACCATAAAGTCTAATTACGACTAATGGGCCTTTAAAGTTTAATTGGGCTTAATGGGCCGAAATTGATTTCTAGGCTTATGGGGTTATTCCTTGATTGGGCTTTGGTTGCCGAAGCCAATGCCTTAAGAAATTAATTGAAAGCCTATTAGACTTTAATTATTGACATTGGATGTTAATCGGGCTTTGAGACCCGTAATGATTAAATTTGGAATTTAAGTCATAAAGGTTCGTTAATAAAGTGTAATATTTAATTTGGAATTAAATAGTGAATTAGTATTAAATACAAGTTAAATTGGATTTAATGTTGTAGTTTAATTTAATTCATGAATTCGTACTTTGAGTACTTATTCTCAAAATGAGTTTGACTCGTGCAAAATCAAATCGTTGTTTGAACATTGGATGGTCATTAATATTCAGATTAATTAATTGGATTAGATTGATCGATAACATGCTTGTGTGAATACATGATTGTGTCAGATGGATATTAGATGGGTGGGGCAATTTTGGAAATTGTTGTAATAAATTTAGAATTATTATTTGGACCTGTGTGTCCAGCCTATTACCTCCATACTCTTTGTATTTCTCTTCTCACCTATTCCCCTCAATGTAAATGAGGTTTCTTTAGAAGTGTATTGTAACGGGTAAAAGTAAATACTTGTGCTAGCGGGAGAGAGGAAAGTGAGAGATTTGTTCTAGGAACAATGTTTAAATATCCATCCACATATCATTATTATTTTATTATATGCGCTTTATTATGTGTTTAGAATGCATATTTAAGGGTGTATGATGATGAGACCTTAACAAAGATAATAAATTGGTTGCCAATTTGCACTCGAAAAACCCTCGCAAAAATTAAGCATTTTTCCTTCCATTGAGTGATTCTCACTCAAGATCTGAGACTGGCATTGGCTTGTTGGCCAAAGTCAAGGCCTTTGTCCATCGAGGATGTGTTTGAATCACGAGATCTTTGTTCCATATTGATGTATTGTCCAAGTTGTGGTTTATTGGCCAAAGTCAAGACCACTTCTTGTCCATCGAAATTGATTACGAAGCTTTCCATGGTCAATGGGTCGTGCTTAACTGGGATCACTAAGTTTGTTGTGCCAAAGCCAAGGCTTAGTTGATTCAGAAGAAAAAGGTTAGGTAATATATTGGATATATTGGCATATATGAGATATATGTTTCGGACTTGGATGTCCCCCTACCGGATCTAGGAATTGGATTGGATCCAATTGATCTTAGAGATATACCTAGTTAATTATCATACAATTTGTTGGCCAAAGTCAAGATGTGTGATATTTAACGGGATCCTAGCCCACTAGGAAACACGGTTTCCCGAGTACTCGACAGAGGGTTAGAGGCTCGCTGAAAAATAGTGGGAAGCAAGTTTTAGATTTACAATATTCGTTTAATAACTTGCCATACACGCTCAAACAAATATCATTCGTCAAATAAATTAATGTTAGTTGGACTAATATTTAAATCGTTGTTTTGATAAAACAGTTGGACTGTATTCAAACTAATTCAATAAATAGTTGATTTTATAATTGGATTATAGTAATCAATATAATTGAGTTTAACCAATTAAAATTATAGTTGATTAAATAGTTGGACTATTGTAATCATTATAATAAATAGTACCTAAAATCATTGATTAAATAGTTGAACTATTAGAATCAAGATAATATTGAAAGATTTGTGTTTAAAACATAATCCTAGGGAAAATGTGCTTAAACGACTTTATTTTTCAAATTGGGAATAATATTTCAGGATAGTCTTGAAAAACTAAGAAGTTATTTTATTTGATAAAATAACATATTAGGCCTAAGCCGGAGTTAAGCAAATGGTAGAGCATAATCTTTGGAAGATTCATGTAATGATAACTTAAGTGCTTAATTCATTAAACTTGTCAAATAGACTCCTTAATTCCTTAATCAGAACTAAGGATTAGATCCTTAAAGTATGATGTTGAAATTGAAGGATCTTCATAGATTTATAATTCTTAGAAGTATTAAATTGCAATAATAACTCTTGGAGAGTTAATGACTATTCTCAATGAGACAAAGTCAAAGTTTGCAATGAGGCAAGTACCGCAAGGCGCACCTTACTTCGATATTCTAGATGGCAAGGCTTGGCCAAAGGCTTCTAGAATGTAGAAAAGGGGCAAAGGCAAAATCATTATAATCTTCTGGGAAGATAAATGACATATCCCAAAAAGTCTGCCTAAATTGTGGCAAACGGAATCACGGAAGCGTGACTGCCGTTTGGACAAGGCAGACATGAAGGAATTAAAGAAGACGAGCAAGGCTCTGACTTCAAATATGTTTGTCAAAATTATTTTCACTACTAGTATTGAAATTGGATTTTAGATACTTAGTGTGGTACATAAATTATGTACTGGTGTGCAGCATCTGCTATGAGCAGGATACTAATTTCAGTTAAGATTATTCTGCGAATCGAAAACGGGACGAAGTCACTGTTTTAACCGTAGATACCTAATTTTAGGAACTACCCTTCGGGTGTGTACTTAAATTAGAAAACTGTTATAATGTAACTAGTTTGACTAGAAACATTAACTCTATATCGTGTATAACTCGTTGCTAGTATACCTTTATATTCTAGAATGCTAAAGTGTTTTATTATATAAATATGATATTGAGATAAAACACATTAGATGTGAATAACAGAATTTATTGAATATGAATAAATCTCGAACATATAACATGACAAACAAATAGCTCAAACTGATTTGATCAGATGAAACTTATAAGTGGCATTACTGTCTGGGACACAATGAAACAAGACTCGTATATCCACACTTTTGAAGAGTGGGTACTCGGGCTGTTTTGATTCCAATCAAATAAAGTCTACGAATCTAGTTTATTGGGCAAAGTGCTTAAAATACTATTTACTTGGTAAAAGTGTAAATGCCACCGATCTGTTAGCTCTAGTTCATAGTGAAGTAAGTGGGCCAATGTCTAGCTAGGCTAGAGGTGGATATGAATATTTCTTGACCTTTACGGATCGGGCATCGCGTTATGGTTATGTGTTTCTTTTGAAGAACGTAAATCGAAAACTTTTAAAGTTTCGACATAAAATAGATAAACAGATTGGCTAAAGTATTAAAACATCACGGTTTGACCATGATGAAAATACTTAAGCAGTAAGTTTCTCAAATACTTGAAAGAGTATAATATTCTTTCAAATGAGGACTCCTCCCGGAACACGTCAATTTGACGGTGTGTCCGAAAAGGATAAACCAAATTTTGTTGGACATGATAAGGTTAATAATGAGTCGCTCTAAGCTACCATTTCCTTTAAAGGATAAGCATAAACAGTGCAGAACTTATTTTGAATAAGGTTCCATAATAATCTGTTTGACATATTACATATTAGATATGAACGGGAAAGAAACTGGGTTTCTCATTCCTGATAATTTGGGTATGCTGGGCATATGTTTGGATGATACCAAACTAGAACCCAAATAGGATAAGTGTCTGATGTAATTGGTTAACCTAGGGTAACCAAAGTATATTACTTATACATCTCACAAGAGAACAATGTAATTGTTGCTCGCCACGCGGTTTTCCTAAGAGGAATACCGATATGCAGTGGTAAGTGGGAGGATAGTAAAACTCGATGAAAATCGCAGTAATACTGTTCAAGGCACCGAGTCCTTAATGGAACACAAACAATTCATCAAGGATGAAACTGTACCAGTAATCTTCGAATACACAAGAACCACGTTGATCAGAGAGAGTCAGAAAACAACATGGGGTATGGGTTTCTGATCTCACCTCATAAAGATGACAATCTTTTGGGAATACCAACTGACTACGTATGAGGAAGTGATACAAGGTATCGACTCCCTTTTGTGGCAAAGTGCCATGAATCCGAAATGGATTCCATGTATATCAACTTAGTTTGGATAGTAGTTGATGTACCACAAGGCATTGTGTCTATTGGTACTATATAAGTCTTCAAGGAATACATACATGGATGGCAACATACCAACGTACTAAGCTAGGCTTGTAGCGGAAAGGTATCGTTATCAACATTGTGTTGATTACGACGAAACCTTTTATCTGTTGCCATGTAAATCCATTTGGAATTTGCTTGCTGATGTTGCATATTTCATTTATGAAATATGGCAACTGAACGGGAAAATTGCCTTTCTGAAAAAGGAAACCTTTTGGAGGATGTTTACAAAATCTTGCCGGTTTTATCGTACTAATAACTAGCAAACAAAGTTTGCAGGTTATTCGATTTATGTTTGGATTGAAGTAAGCATTAGGTTCTTGGAATTATCATTTTGATGTAATCATAATCGTGTATGATTTGATTCAAAACGAAAATGATTCTTGTGTATATAAGAGGGTTAGTGGGAGCGCACTGACAGTGGTTGTCCTATTAAATAATGATAATATTTCATTTCTTGGAAATGATATTCCGATAAAACAATCGGTGAAAGCTTGGCTTTCTCGAGAAAATTCTCCTTAGAATTCTTAGGAGAAACAACCTTTATTCTAGGAATAAAGATCTACTGGGATAGATTTAAAGTTGTTAAAACTATCCGAGAAATTCGTACATTGAAAAATATACGTAACCTGGTGTCTCATACTCTTTGAGCATATAGATTCACAAACAGGACAATCCAAGTGATAGTCACTGGATTGATATTAAGAACATCCGTTAGTATCTTAGAGAACTAAGGATGCTGCCTTAAACTATGGAGAAGGAGAACTTGAAGTGACTGGGATCACTGCTGCAAGTTTCCTAACCGATAAAAATGACTATAGGTCGCAAACGGTACTATACAGTTTGAATAACGGTACAGTGAGCTGGAAATCTTCCATGCAAAATACTGCTACCGTATAAACAACAAATGCGGGTTAATTACTACAGCTGAGGCAGCAATGGAAGCCATCTGGGTCGATAATAAATCTAATTAGATTAGATATAGTTCTGTTAGCAGCTGAGCTAGGCGTCAGCACAGGCTAAAGAATTAATGGTCTCATCAACGATCCAGATATATACTTCGACTATTCATCTGATTCGTTCGGATCATACATCGTGACGATGTGATGATCGTATAAATCACGTCAGACGATAATCATGTAAATCCGCTGATGAAACCCATTCCTCAGTAGTTTGAGTGAACCGTACAAAGTTCGGGTGTTAGACACTCGATTGACTAGCTATAGGCCAAGTGGGAGATTGTTGGACAGTTATGACCCATAGCGTCACTATTTATACAGATCATGGTGGTGTTGTACAAATTAACTATGTGTCAAAGGAGATTGCTCTTTTATCATTTGTGATTAGATCACCTAGATGTATAAATGATAGGAGGTCTTTATGATTAGTACTTGGATTGAGATGATATGAGACAGTATCAGTCCACGAAGGTATAATCATTAACTATCCACAGCAGAGTATTATCGAGATTGGACATCGATAAATGCGTAAAAGACTAGTATTACACTTGTGCGTGTTATGTGAGATCATAACAGCATAGTTCTCATTTATTTGGGTATTGGATACTCATGCAAGTGTAATAGGAGGTTGTGTTTTACCGATGGTACGGAAAATCACTTTGCTTTGGATAAACCCCTTCGGAACTCCATTGGTAGTATTACTATGTGTCTATGGAAGTCCGAAATTAGGGTAGGTGTATTAGGTCTTAACCTGAGACTTGCACCGCTAATACTTACGACTATTAATATACTTTGGTTTTGGTCGTCCATGCCTTTAACCGGTTCTGTGTACGCCTCTGCTAGGTATATTGAGAATCTTAGTGTGTTGGGTGTGATGTCAAGACGGAAGTATCACTCCATACATAGTGGAGATGATGCCACGTATGATACGGAACTGGTGCTCTTAAATGATGCTTCTATCAGGATATTATGACTAGGTCATGTATATCCGATTATAGAGACTAGTTACCAGACATCCGACATATGCTTCGTACGGGACAGACACAGCTCTAGCCCCAGGCCTAGCACGTGACAGTCAGATACTGGATCGACATGCATAATGCTATGTATACTACTCCTGATATAGATCGCTTATTCCTGTAAGCATGTTTCTGGAGAATTGGGTAGGCATGGCGCTTTGCTAGAAGCCAACCTTGTCTTCTAAATCGGTAAAATGTAGTACTTGGTACGTACGTATTCGGATAGTCCGATAACCGTATTTACTGCCAACATATCCGGGGATCTCATGGGTCGCTTTCCGAAGATTCACCGATGACGTATGACTCGCACTTTATTAATCTGAGATTAATTGGATGAGAGAGAAAATTAATCTGGGATTAATTACAGAGATATTTTATCTAGGATAAAATATTTATTAAAGAGAGAGAATGATTAATTTGGAATTAATCGGTAAATTAATATATTCGATATATTAAACGAAATTGGATTTCGACGCGGAATTAAAATTAGATTTTAATTTGGGCGAACGAATTAATTTAGAATTAATTCGTTAGCGACATGAATAGTAATTTGCTTGGCATAATTATTTAATTAAATTTGATTTAATTACGTCATAATGGAAAATTCGTTAATTCGGAATTAGCGAATCCGAGTCCGGGAGTGTTTACGGAACCATTCACATTTAGAATTAAAGTGGGACCCGCAAGTCACATCTAGCGTCAAATCAATAGTCATTCAAGTGATGGATGTCTTGTCACTTTGAGTGATTGACAACCAATCACTATTCATGAGTGATGGGTTGATGGAAGTGGTTGGATTGCATTTATTGTAATTTTGCCTCCAAAATTGTTTTAGCTTTTTAGAAAAGCTTTGACTAAATTTTGGTATATAATTGTTTTAGGGTTTTTGAAAACCAAAAAATACACAACACAATCTCTCTCTCTTCTCTTAAAAAGCATTCGGCCAAGGGCCAAATAATTACTCTCTCCATTTCTTCTTCAAAACCGTGGGCAAAGGAGAAGAATTAGAAGATTTGTTGTAAATCTTCAAGAGTGCTAGCACACAAAGAGGCATACAAGGTGATAGGGAAACTTACCTTTGAGCTTGGAATCACCATTGATAAAGCTTTGAGCTTGAAAATGAAGATGGAGGACAAAGAACACCATGGCCGAGAGCTTCACTCAAAGGGCATAAAAAGTTTTGTTCTTCGTAGCATCCAATCCGATCAAAGTGAGTATGATTCCGCCATTCTCCTTTGCGTATTCACATGTGTTTCAATGCTTATAAATGATCTTTGGGACTTAATAGAAACCCAATAGTTTCAGACTTGGATGTCCACCTACCGGATCTAGGAATTGGATAAGATTCAATTGATCTTCGAGATCTACCTAGTTAAATATCATACAGTTTGTTGGCCAAAGTCAAGGTTGTGTGTTATTTAACGGGATCATAGCCCACTAGGAAACTGGGTTTCCTGAGTACTCGACAGAGGTTTAGAGGCTCGCCGAAAATTAGTGGAGGCTAGTATTGAATTTGTAATTTCATTCAGATACTTAGATTTACGAGCTTTCAAAATTATTTCGTCAAAATTATTTTATTAATTGGACTAATATAATGTTATTTTTCTTGTAACAGTTAGACTGTACCCAAATATCATTGACTAGATAGTTGGACTATCGTAGTCAAGATGACTGGAAAGGGAAATGTCCGAGACATTATCATGGGCGAGAATGTCTTTAAGGGCACGAACTTTGCCGATTGGGAAATGAATCTAAGGATAGTCCTTGGAGCCGAGAGGCTGTTATACACCATAAAGACACCTATTGGGCCTAAACCCACACTTGATCAGACACTTGAGCTGGAGCTTTGGAAGACTCACAGCGATGATTTTGATATTGCTCAGTCTATTATGCTTGCTTCTATGACTCAACATTTCCGTCGACAAAACAGGGACTTGGATCCTTATAACATGTTGGCGAGGTTGCACGATCTTCACCGATCTAACAAAAGGTCGCAGAGATATGAGTTCACGTATGTCAGAAGGCATGTCTGTTGAGTCCTATATGGCACAGATGATTGCTGATATAGATGAGCTAGCTGAGATAGGGATAGTCTTTGAGGCTGAGATTACCATAGATATGATCTTGCAATCTCTCCCCGACACCTGGAGACAATTCATCATAAACTATAATTTGATGAACATAGATGATACTCTTGGAGAGTTATTGTCTACTCTCAAGGAAGCTGAGAAAGAGCTTCTCAAGGGAAACAAATGCGAGGCGCACTTTGCTTCGACATCTCAGACACCGAGGGCTAGGCCCAAGGCAACTGGAGGTGTGAAGAAGAAGAAGCATAAAAGAAAGGGCAATGCCAAATCGTCAAAGGCTTCTGGGAAGCCTAAGGACAAATCTCAGGATGTTTGCCTCCAGTGCGGCAAGTGGGGTCACTGGAAGCACGACTGCCACGAGTACAAGGCGCTCCATAAGGAGATAAAGACGGGCAAGGCACCGGCCTCAGGTATGTTTGTTATTGAAATAAAAATGACTACTTCTAGTTTTAAAAATTGGATTTTTGATTCTGGTTGTGGTACTCATATATGTACTGATGTGCAGGATCTGCAGATTAGCAGGAGACTGGCTTCAGGGGAGATTGATCTGTGTGTGGAAACGGGACACCTGTTGCTGTTTTGGCCGTGAGCACTTTTGCTTTGGAACTGCCCTCGGGGCATGCACTTGAACTAAATGACTGTTATTATGTACCTAGTTTGACTAGGAATATCATATCTGTATCTATGTTAACCCAATATGGGTATACTTTTGTATTTCGCAACACTGGGTGTTACTTATATAAAAATGATGTAGAAATTTACACTGCTGTTGCAAATAATGGTCTTTATATTTTGAACATATAATATAACAAACAAAAGGCTCAAAATGAGTAACAAAGATGAAACTTATATGTGGCACTATCGTCTAGGACACATAAACAAGACTCGCATATCCACACTTTCTAAGAGTGGGTACTTGGACGGATTTGATCCAAATTCATATGAAGTCTGTGAATCTTGCTTATTAGGTAAAATGCCTAAATCACCTTTTAGCGGTAAGGGTGAACGCGCCACCGAACTGTTAGCCCTCGTTCATAGTGACGTTGTTTGGCCAATGTCTAGCCAGGCTAGAGGTGGATATGAATACTTCGTAACCTTTACGGATGATGCATCGTGTTATGGTTATGTGTATCTCATGAGACATAAGTCGGAAACTTTTGAGAAATTAAAAGAGTTTCGACACGAAGTTGAAAAACAGACCGGCAAGAGTATAAAGACATTACGGTCGGACCGTGGTGGCGAATACTTGAGCAATGATTTTCTAGATTACCTGAAAGAATATGGTATTCTTTCACAGTGGACTCCTCCTGGAACACCGCAATTAAATGGTGTGTCCGAACGGAGAAACCGTACTTTGTTGGACATGGTAAAGTCTATTATGAGTCGCACTGAGCTACCTATTTCCTTCTGGAGATATGCATTAAACATTGTAATTCTTATTTTGAATAAGGTTCCGTCAAAGTCTGTATAACAGACTCCGTATGAGATATGAACAGGAAAGAAACCGGGTTTCTCATTCCTGAAGATTTGTGGATGCTGGGCATACGTCAATATTTGGAAGGTACCAAACTTGGGCCCAAATCGGATAAATGCCTATTCGTAGGATATCCTAGGGAAACCAAGGATATTACTTCTATCACCCACGAGAGAACAAAGTATTTGTTGCTCTACTTGCGGTTTTCCTTGAGAAGGAATTCCTAAATGCAGTGGTTAGTGGGAAGAAAGTAGAACTCGATGAAAATCGGAGTGATACTATTTCTGGCATAGAATCCTCAACGGAATAAGAACAGTCCATCAGGGATGAAACTGTACCACAATCTTCTATTACACATGGACCGCGTAGGTCGGAGAGAGTCAGGAAACAACATGAGAGGTATGGGTTTCTGATCTCACCTTATGTAGATATTAATCTCATTGAGGAAAACGAACCGGCTACGTATGAGGAAGTGATATAAGATATCGATTCCGCTTCATGACAAGAAGCCATGAAATCCGAAATGGATTCCATGTACACTAACCAAGTTTGGACACTGGTTGATGCACCAAAAGGCATAAAGCCTATTGGATGCAAATGGGTCTTCAAGAAGAATACCGACATGGATGGCAACGTAAAACAGTACAAAGCTAGGCTTGTAGCGAAGGGGTATCGTCAACGATATGGTGTCGATTACGACGAACTTTCTCACCCGTTGCCATGATTAAATCAATTCGGATAATGCTTACTATTGCTGTATATTTCGATTATGAGATATAGAAGATGGACGTTAAAACCGCTTTCTTTAACGGAAACCTTTTGGTGGATGTTTATATGCAACAACCTGACGGTTTTATCGTGCCTAGACTTGCAAATAAGGTTTGTAAGTTAAATCGGTCCATCTATGGACTGAAGCAAGCATCGCGGTCATGGAACCAACGTTTTGATGAGATCATAAAAAATATGATTTCATTCAAAACAAAGATGATCCTTGTGTATATAAGAAGGTTAGTGGGAGAGCACTGACTTTTATTGTCCTTTATGTTGATGATGTATTGCTAATATGCAATGAAATTCCCATGCTAACGTCGGTGAAAGCTTGGCTTTCATTGAAATTTTCCATGAAAGATCTGGGAGAAACAGCCTTTATTCTGGGAATAAAGATCTACCGGGATAGATCTAGAAAGCTGGTTGGACTCTCCCAGAATACGTACATTGACAGAGTGTTGAAGAGATTCAACATGGATTAGTCCAAGAGGAGGACTGTTGCCAGTGTCACATGGCGTCTATCTATCTAAGGACATGTGTCCTAAAACTCAAGATGAGAGAGACAACATGAGTCAGATACCGTTCACCTCGGCAGTCGGATCGATCATGTATGTCATGATATGTACTCGACCTGATGCCTCCTATGCTTTGAGCATGTGTAATCGCTATGAGGCCGATCCAGGTGAAGGTCACTGGATGGCGGTTAAGAATATCCTAAAGTATCTTAGACGAACTAAGGATGCTTTCTTAATCTATGGAGATGGAGAACTTGAGGTAACTGGGTATACCGATGCAAGTTTCCAAACCGATAAAGACGACTGTAAGTCGCAATCAGGGTACACATTTTGTTTGAATAACGGAGCAGTGAGCTGGAAATCTTCCAAGCAAGAGACTGTTGCCGATTCAACAAATGAAGCAGAGTACATTGCTGCAGCTGAAGCAGTAAAGGACGCAGTTTGGATCCGAAAATTCCTAATTGGATTAGGAGTAGTTCCGTTAGTAGCTGAGCGCCGTTCCATTTTATTGTGACAATGACGGGGCTATAGCGCAGGCTAAGGAACCGCGGTCTCATCATCGATCCAAGCATGTTCTTCGACGTTTCCATCTGATACGTGAGATCATACATCGTGGTGATGTGAAGGTCGAGAAGGTCGCATCAGATGACAACATGGCAGATCCGCTGACGAAAGTGATTCCTCAGTAAAAGTTTGAGCGACATGTACATAGTTCAAGTATTAGATGCTTGAGTGACTGGCTATAGGACAAGTGGGAGATTGTTGGATAGTTATGACCCATAGTGTCACTGTTTGTAAAAGACATTGTGTTTTTGTAAAAATTAACTATGTTTAATGCAATTGCCTTTTACCGTTTTGTGATCCATTTACTTTGATATATATAAATAGTAAAAGTCTTTATGATTAGTTCCGGATTGAGATGATATGAGACAGTATCAATCCATAAAGGTTTAATCATTAAATATCCCTAGTCGTAGTATTATCGAGATTGGACATCGATAATACGGAATAGACTAGTATTACACTTGTGCGCGTTGTGATGGCATAACGACATAGTTCTCATATGTTTAAGTATAGGATACTTATGCAAGTTCGATAGGAAGTTGTGTTTTACCGATGGTACGGAAAACAGCTTCGCTCTGGATAGACCCCGCGGATCCCATTGGTAGTATGTATATGTGTCTATGGAGTCCGCTTCAGGGTAGGTGTATTTGGTCTTAACCTGAGACTTGCATCGCTAGTACTTTCGACAATCGGTAAATTTGGTTTTGGTCGTCCAGGGCTTTAACAGGTTCTATGTACGCCTCTGCTGGGTTTATTGGGAATCGTAGTGTATATGATGTGATGTCAAGACGGAAGTATCACTTCAGACATATGGAGATGATGATCATGCAGGGATTCAGAACTGGTTCTCTATTGTGTTGCAACCATCGGATAATATGAAAAGGTCATGATTATCCGATTCAAAGAGGCTAGTTGCTAGATATCCGATATGTGCTTCGTACGGGGCATATACTATTCCAGCCCCAGGCCTTGCACGTGACATCCGATACTAAATCGCAATATGTAATACTACGGTATACTACGCCTGATAAAGATCATATATTCCAGTAAGAATATTTCTGGAGAATTGGGTAGGCATGGTGCTTTGTTAGAAGTCAATCTTGTCTCGTAAATCGGTAAAAATATAGTACGAGGTACGTACGTGTTCGGATAGTCCGACGACCTTATTTACTGCCAATATCCATGGATCTCTTGGGTCACTTCCCGAAGATTCACCGATGACGTTTGATTCGAACTTTATTAATCTGGGATTAATTGCGGAGAAGCTTTATCTTGGATAAAGTACTATTTGAAGAGAGAGAAATATTAATTTGGAATTAATCGATAAAATAATATATTCGATATATTAAACGAAATTGGATTTCGAAGCGGAATTAAAATCGGATTTTAATTCAGGCAAACAAGTTAATTTAGAATTAATTTGTTAGCGATGTGAATAGTAATTTCGCTAGGCATAATTATTTAATTATGTCGCGATGGAAATTCGTTAATTCGAAATTAGCGAAACCGAGCCCGGAAGTGTTTGCAGTCCCACTCGTATTTCGAATCTAGTGGGGCCCACAAGTCACACCGCGAGTCACATCACTTGTCATGAAAAGGTGATAGAAGTCAAAAGTCAATTTTTGGTGAGTGACATGTTGTCACTATTCATGATGGAGTTTGGTGTGAGCATTTAATGCCATTTTTGGAGCCAAAATGCTTGTTGACTTTTTGGAAAAGCATATACCACTTTTGGAAAAGATTTTTAGAAATTATTATTGTTTTAGAAACAAAATACAAAAATTGAAAACTCTCTACTCTCTTTGAAAAACCGTGAGCCTCCATTGAAGAAAGAAGATTTGATTTTCTTTCTTCCTTTTGCTAGCACATTCAAGGATCAAACAAAGGTGATAGGGAACCGAATCTTAGAGCTTGGATTCCTTAAAGCTTGGAGCTTCATCATCTTCTTCAACACATCACCTTGGCCGAATCTCAAAGAGGACTTGGAGCAAATTTTTTTTGTTGATCAACACATCCTTAAACTGATCGATGTAAGTGTGTTTCCGCCATACTTCTTCGTTATTCATTCGCATTTCTTTGTTCATTATGATCTTGGGACTAATCATAGAAACCAATAATTTTATGTCCGATTCGAATTCAATCTAATTAAATCCGATTGAACATTAAATCAACATTCTCTTTTGATTTCCAACACATCCAATGATTAAAAAATCAAAATTCCAAGACATTATAGGATCCTAAAGTCTCAGCCAAGCAAGATAAATTGGGGAAAATTGTTCCAAAGAAAATTTAATCAAATTGATCCAATCAACATCAATTAAACATGTATTAAGCATACTCAAATATCCAATTGATTCAAATCATGCTCAAAAATATTTTACCCAAATTTTAAGCCTTATTTCATTTTCATGCTTTTACTCTCGCTCTGATACCATTGTTGGAGTTCTACGTCCCGAGGATCGAATAATAAGCAAGAAATAAGTGCGAATATAAATCAAGGAAGTTGCAGAATACTTACATCGAGCGGTTGAGCGATGTGGCAACAAACAAAACTTGATTTTCTGCCCACTGGACTGGTCGGCAGTGAGCTACTTTGAGTCTCCAAGATTCGGCCATGGAAGTGGTTCCATGAAGCTCCAAGCTTCCGAATGGTATTCCAAGCCCACGGGTGGGTTTCCCTATCATCTACGGACAACTCCGGAGTGTGCTAGCACTTTGATTTTGTAACAAAATCAACACATTTCTTCTCCTATGGCTCTCGGCTTTGACAGAAAATGAGGAAGAAATTTTACCCTTGGGCATGTGTGAGAGAAGAGAATGAGAGAGAGAAAGTTGTGTAAGTGTTGTTATGTTTTGGTAATTGATTTTCAAAAAATCATATACACCTTTTACCTTTCAAAGGTCAAAGCTTTCAAAGCCAACAACCATCACCAACAACTCCCATCACTATTCACATCATTCAAGTTGTCAAGTCACATCACTCAAGTTGTCAAGTCACATCACTCAAAGTGACAAGTGATTTGACGTTTGAAGTGACTAGCGATTTGAAGCTTGATGCGACTAATGATTTGACGATTGATTTGACTTGCGTGCCGCACTCGAATTCAAAATGTGAATGCGCTTGCAAATAATCTCGGGCTCGGGTTCGTTAATTCCAAATTAACAAATTTTCTGTTGCGTCATAATTAAATCTAATTTAATTAAATAATCATGCCAAGCATAATTACTATTCACGTCGTAAATAAATTAATTCTAAATTAACTCGTTCGCCCGAATTAAAATCTAATTTTAATTCCGCGTCGAAATCCAATTTCAATTAATATATCGAATATATTAATTTACCGATTAATTCCAAATTAATCATTCTCTCTCTTTAAGCGATATTTTATCCCAGATAAAATATCTCCGTAATTAATCCTAGATTAATTTTCTCTCTCATCTAATTAATCCCAGATTAATAAGTGCGAGTCATACGTCATATATGAATCTTCGGGAAGCGACCCATGAGATCCCCGGATATGTTAGCAGTAAATACGGTTATCGGACTATCTAAATATATACGTACTAGTACTACGTTTTAATCGATTTGCAAGACAAGGTTGGCTTCTAGCAAAGCGCCATGCCTACCCAATTCTCCAGAAATATCCTTACAGGAATATAAGATCTGTATCAGGCGTAGTATACATAGTATTGCGTATTTCGATCCAGTATCGGATGATCACATGCAAGGCCTGAGGCTGGTACAGTGTCTGCCCCGTACGAAGCATAAATCGGATGACGAGCAACTAGTCTCTTTATTATCGGATAATCATGACCAAGTCATATTATCCCGATGGTTGCAACCCTTTAGAGAACCGGTTCTGTATCCCTGCGTGATCATCATCTCTATATGACTGGAGTGATACTACCGTCTTGACATCACACCCAACACACTACGATTCTCGATATACCCAGAAGAGGCGTACATAGAAACCGGTTAAAGCCTTGGACGACCAAAACCAAAGTACATTGATTGTCGCAAGTATTGGCAGTGCAAGTCTCAGGTTAAGACCAAATACACCTACCCTGATTTCGGACTTCCATAGACATATAGTCATACTACCAATGGAATTCCGAGGGGGTCTATCCAGAGCGAAGCTGTTTTTCGCACCATCGGTAAAACACAACCTCATATTACACTTGCATGAGTATCCTGTTGGACAGTTATGACCCATAGCGTCACTATTTGTACAGATCATAGTGTTGCTGTACAAATTAACTATGTAACAAAGGAGATTGCACTCTTATCATTTGTGATTAGATCACCTTAGATATATAAATGATGGGAGGTCCTTATGATTTGTTCCTAGATTGAGAATGATATGAGACAGTATCAATCAACGAAAGATAAATCATTAAATATCCCTAGTCGGAGCATTGTCGAGATTGGACATCGATAGATGCGTAAAAGACTAGTATTACACTTGTGCGTGTTATGTGAGACATAACGGCATAGTTCTCGTATATCTGGGTATAGGATACTCAGGCAAGTGTAATAGGAGGTTGTGTTTCACCGATGGTACGGGAAACAGCTTCGCTCTGGATTAGACTACCGCAGAATCCCATTGGCACCATGACCTTGTGTCTATGGGAGTCTGCAATCAGGGTAGGTGTATTTGGTCTTAACCTGAGACTTGCACCGCTAATACTTGCGACACAATCAATGTACTTTAGTTGAGGTCGTCCAGGGCTTTAACAGGTTTGTGTACGCCGATGCTGGGTATATTGAGAATCGTAGTGTATTGGGTGTGATGTCAAGACGGAAGTGTCACTCCAGTCATATATGAGAAGATGGTCACGTAGGATACGGTATTAGTGCTTTATAGCTGTGCGGCTATCGGGATATTATGACTCGGTCATGTATATCCGATTATAGAGACTAGTTACCAGACATCCGACATGTGCTTCGTACGGGGCAGACACATATCCAGCCTCAGGCCTAGCACGTGATCATTAGATACTGGATCGAAATATGCAATACTACGTATACTACGCCTGATATAGATCACATATCCTGTAAGGATATTTCCGGAGAATTGGGTAGGCATGGCGCTTTGCTAGAGGCCAACCTTGTCTTGTAAATCGGTAAAACGTAATACTTGGTACTTACGTGTTCGGATAGTCCGACGACCGAGTTTACTGCCAACATATCCGGAGATCTCATGGGTCGCTTCCCAATGAAACACCGATGACGTATGACTCACATTATATATTAATCTGGGATTAATTAGAAGAGTGAGAAAATTAATCTGGGATTAATTACGGAGATATTTTATCTGGGATAAAATATCGTCTAAAGAGAGAGAACGCGATTAATTTGGAATTAATCGTGTAAAATGAATTTAATAGTTAAATTTGATTTTCTATTTAATTTATTCCAAGGGCTAAATTAATATATCGGATATATTAATATGAATGGATTTCATTACGAAATTAAAGTCGGACTTTAATGCGAACGAATGATTAATTTAGAATTAATTCGTAGACGACGTTCGAATATATTTACGAGGCATCGACATTTAATTAAATTAGATTTAATTATTAACGACGGAAGTTCTTTTAATCGGAATTAAACGAAAACCGAGCTGCGGTAAATGTTCGTAGAGATATTTGAATTTTGAATTCAAATATGTGGGGCCCCTGTGGTATGTGTACCTACCACCCAACTACCTTGTTTGCTTTTTGGAAAAACATTTACCCACACCTACCTAGTTTAGGGTAAAAGTGAAATGGTTTCACCAAAAGTTAAAAGCAAAATATCTCTCTAACACTTTGTAATTGATTATTATTATTCATTAGATGAATTTTGAAAAAACCCTAGACAACTCTCTCTCTCTTTCCAACTATCTCTCCTTCTCTTTTTCTCTCCAAAGTTCACGCCCAAGGGGCTGTGGACTGCCTGAAAATGGCGTGAATGAGGGAGGATATTTGAGGGTTTTGTGGCAAGATCCAAGTGCTAGCACACTCCTAGAAGGCATACAAGGTGTTAGGGAAACCCACCCACGAGCCGGGAATCGTTAGACGAAGCTTGGAGCTTCAAATCTCAGCTCAAAATCTAAAAAATGCAAGCAGTGGACTGCTTACTGCCTTGGCCGAATTTGAAGGGAATAAATTGTTTTGTTCGTCTTCAATCGTCTCAACCGATCGATGTGAGTATTCCGCAACTCCTTTGAGATGTATTCAACACTTTATCATGCTTGTTTAATGATCTTGGGACCTAGATAATCACCAACATATCCTATACCCAAATATATGAACAAATCATTCTCAATCCAGGAACAAATCATAAGGACCTCATATCATTTATATATCTTGGTGATCTAATCACAAATGATAAGAGAGCAATCTCTTTAGTCACATAGTTAATTTGTACAACAACACAATGATCTGTACAAATAGTGACGCTATGGGTAATAACTGTCCAACAAGAATTACAAAGAGTCAATAGATAAAGGCTAGACAAGCAGGTCCAATTTAATAAATTATAAATTTATTACAATAATTTCCAAATTGCCCTCACCCTTCTAATATCCATCTGATATATATTATTCATACAATTCTTCCATGTATTCACACAAAGCATGTTATTCAATCAATCTAATCCAATTAAATAATATTTGATTTAAGAGATCATCCAATGTTCAAACAACGATTTGATTTGTGCGAGTCCAACTCGTTTGAGAATAAGTACTCAAAGTGCGTATTCTCGAATTATATGGAACTATAATATTAAATCCGATTTAATTTGTATTCAATACTAATTCTTATTCAATTCCAAATTAAATCATTACACTTTATTAATGTGCCTTTGCGACTTAGATTCTAAATCTAATCTTAATGGATTTCAAAGCCCAATTAACATCCAATGTCAATTTAATTAAAGTCCAATAGGCTCTTAATTAATTTCATAAGGCATGGGCTTTGGCCAATATGGTCAAACCCAAATGCCAATGCCCAATTAAGGAATCACTCTATTTGCCATAAAATTAATTTCACCCATTAGGCCAATTAAATTTAAAAGGTCCATTAATTACATTTGGACTTTATGGAATGGTTTTAGGCCCAATTGGATCCAATCCAATTGTCCTAAACTAACTTGACCCAACCAAGTCCATTAGGCCCACATATAATAATTTTAGCCCAATTCCAAATTAAGCCTAATTAATTAAATTCCAATATTCCAAATATCACAATTTATTTAACTAAAGTGTATAGCCATAATTAATTATTTAAATTAACATTTCCAATACCAATTTAATTAATTAATCATGCTTTATTATTTTCAATACATGTCCAATATATTGAAACAAAATCAAGCCATTAACATGCTCCTCAACTCACGGCTTTCATGCATAAGATTAACCAATTTTGATTTCAATCTAATTAAATCACAAATCAATATATCTCATTATTTTAAACACATCCAATGGTCTAAAAAAATCAAAATCACCATGAGCTTGGGGTTCATTACATTCGGCCAAGGTAAGCAAATTTGGGGAAAATTAATTTTAAGATGCTTAAATCTAATTTAACATCATCCAAGCTTAACCAAACCATCAATTTGAAGATATCATGCTCAAATCACAAAATCCCCAAAATAAAGTATATAAATCCTAAGTTCATTTCATGCTTAAATAGGTTCTAATACCATTGTTGGGTTCTCAAAGAACAATCCCAAGATAATTTAAGCATAAAACATGTGTGAATACACAAAGTAATGTAGCGGAAAATACTTATAATGCTCGGTTGAGAGGATGTGTTGAGAATAAAATTTTTACTTCTTTGAAGTGCTCCAAGCTCCTCTTTGATTTGCATGGTTGAGCTCCAAGCTTGATGAATGAATTCCAAACTCTTGGGAATGGTTTCCCTATCACATTTGTATAATTCTTTAAGTGCTAGCTAAGGAAGAAAAATACAAAGAAAAGTATTCCCTTGGTGCTATAATATTCACGGCAATGAGAGGAGAAGAGATAGTGAGTGATTTTTGTGTTTTGTTAACGTGTAAAAAATGATTTTCAAAAATCAAAACATATATCAAACATCAAAGTTTGGTAAATGTCTTTCACTTTTCAAGATAATGTGTTTAACAAATTATCTCAAACAATCTCTACTACATTCCATCAAATAAAAGCTAAGTATTTGACTAATGATGTGACTTGTTGTGGGCCCCACTTTAATTCAAAATTCGAGTGGGCCCGCAAACACATTTCGGGCTCGGGTTCATTAACTCCGAATTAATGAATTTTCCGTTGCAACTTAATTAAATCAAATTTAATTAAATAATTATGCCTAGTAAAATTACTATTAAAGTCGCTCACGAATTAATTCTAAATTAATTTGTTCGCCTGAATTAAAATCCATTTTAGTTCCGTTATGAAATCTAATTTCATTTAATATATCGAATATATTATTTTAATCGATTAATTCCAAATTAATCGTTCTCTCAATTTTAATTGAATTTTATCATAGCTAATTCTCGCTATAATTAATCCTATATTAATTTTCTCTCTCTCATAATTAATCCCAGATTAATTCTGTTGAGTCATACGTCATCGGTGAATCTTCGGGAAGTGACCCATAAGATCCCTGGATGTGTTGGCAGTAAATCCGATCGTCGGACTATCCGAACACGTGCATACCCGGTACCACATTCTTACCGATTTACAAGACATGGTTGACTTCTAGCAAAGCGTCGTGCGTACCCAATTCTCCAGAAATATTCTTTAAGGAATATATAATCTTTGTCAGGTGTAGTATACGTAGTATTGCGTATTGCGATCCAGTATCAAATGTCATATGCAAGGCCTGGGGTTGGAATAGTGTCTAACCCGTACGAAGCATCTATCAGATCACAAGCAACTAGTCTCTATAATCCGATAATCATGACATTGTCATATTATCCAGATAGTTGCAATATAATAGAGAACCAGTTCTATATCTCTGCGTGATCATCATCTCCATATGACTGAAGTGATACTTCCATCTTGACATCACACCCAATACACTACGATTCTCAATAAACCCAGAAGAGGCATACACAGAATCTGTTAAAGTCATAGACGACCAAAACCAAAGAGTATTGATTATCGTAAGTACTAGCGATGCAAGTCTCAGGTTAAGACCAAATACACCTACTCTGATTCGGATTCCTATAGACACATAGTTATACTACCAATGGGATTCTGAGGGGTCTATACAGAACGAAAGTTGTTCCCGTACCATCGGTAAACACAACCTCCTATCTGTGGGAACACGGGACCTGGGCGACGCCGTTCCTTAGGCTCGCGGCCTAGTTGGGAAGGATTAAAATAACATGGAGTCGCCACCCGGTGTGAACCGGGACAAAGATTTAAGGCCGCACTCGCCCCTCGCAAAGGAAAACCTCAAACCGTTGGGTTCGGAATGGTCCCTTACTTATGTCACTTGTAATGAAAGGATTTATGTAGTAATTTAATTAAGCCTCAGTAACACTTATTTCCAAAAGTATCATGCTTCTAAATTCTCATGTGCAAAGATAAAACTTATGTACGCATTTCACATATATTTCATACCGCAAGGAACAATACTCAAATGATATCATGACATAAGCATATGAATTGTAATACATTAACATATTTGCATAAGAAAGATCAACCAAGAGGCAATTAGGCATGAACATAATAAGACAGACTCAGTTCAGTGTGTGTACGTTCGTGTAGCGTTCGTAAACGCGTTCGAACGGAAATGAAACAGAATGCTCGCGTTCGAGTAGCGTTCGTAAACGCGTTCGAACGGAAATGAAACAGAATGCTCGCGTTCGTATGGCGTTAGTGAACGCGTTCGAACGGAAATGAAATAGAATGCTCGCGTTCGAGTAGCGTTCGTAAACACGTTCGAACGGAAATGAAACAGAATGCTCGCGTTCGTATGGCGTTAGTGAACACGTTCGAACGGAAATGAAACAGAATGCTCGCGTTCGTTTGGCGTTAGTGAACGCATTCGAACGGAAATGAGACCTGATGCATGATAAGGCAAAAATACATACGCGTTCGAGTTGCGTTCGTAAACGCGTTCGAACGGGAACAGAACTGATACATGAAAATGGTATGCAATACATAAACAACAAAATAAAGGGGCGCGGTGAAGTACTGCCATAAAGGTGGCCTTTTGGGGGCTCTTGATCTCTCAAAGAGAGGACCTTTAGACCAACATACTAAGCCCATGCGCGTCACATCACATCATGCATACAAACACAATGACAATCATACTATTCTAAGTATGTCCGATTGAACGTGTCTTGCATCCAACCGAACACACATCAACCGGCGCGGCAAAGCATCGTGGTAAAGGGCTTTAGCCCCTCCCCATAGGGGATCTCACATCGCACTTACTAAGCCCATGCGCCTGGTTGAATCATGCATAAATAAACAACATATTGAATTCAAATAAAGAAAACTAAATAAACAAAAGCAACACAAAACAAAAGAAAGATGGTGCCGTTTACTCAAGCGGTACGTGGAGTTGTGGCCCGAGTACAGATCATATTACCGTCCATTCGGAATCGGCTATGAAATTTACTTCCGGGTTTCCATCCGATATACCGCGAGAGTTGACACATCTCTCATTCATCCAATACCCACAACATATTACATCTCATAATTCATGCATATTTATCTACTCAAAGACCACAACATGCATCCATAAACGACTCTCATGCGAATAGAATTCAATAATAATAATAAAACGAATATAAACAAATGAAAAGGTACCCTCAGGTCTAACCTTTTAAATCACCTCTCGGATGTACGGTACACGATCGTCGGAGGGGTGAATGCTCCGCAACTCTCCCGGTTCACTGGTTCACTGTCCTCGTTCGTTGTCTCACTGTTTTGAGTCGTCGTTCTCCGTCTTTTGCTATTGTTTCCTTGTGGTTTCGCTACCGTTTCCTCTTTATCTTTTGCTTACTGTTTTTGAGTATTTTCTTCCTGTAATTTTTATGTGTATTGTGTATGAATTAGGGACTAGCTAGTAGCTAAGGTCTAGGGACTAGGGGACTAGGGGACCAATCTTGAGAAGGTTGGTGAAGGGTTCTTTTTATAGGCAAAGGGTTGGGCTTGACAAGGAATGGGATTTGATTTGGTTTTGTTAAGGGAAGTCAAAGATTGAGGGGGGACAAATCTTGGCTAGATAGAGAAGGTTGAATATTTGATTGGCTTGGTTTAGGAATACAATATTTTAAGTTTGGGAATAATCTTATTAGATTGGGAATATAATTGGTTGATTGATTTTAATTAGGCATGATTATATTTTGATTTAGTGTGTGATTTATTTATTTTAAGCATGATTTTAGTTTAAGTTGGTAATTGTTTATTTTATGTTTGGTATATGTTTTATTTAATCATTTAATTAATTTAATTATTATATTATTTAGTTAATGTTTTACTTAATATTTATTTATTTAAGTTGGGATGTGTTTTATGGGCTTTGGGGGGGGCTAATTGGGCTGGATGTGAGGCTAGCAGCAAAACCAGATTTACCGACACCGTTCGAACGCTTCCTCGAACGCGGCACGAACGCCCGCAATCCGTTTGACGTTCGAACGTAAACACGAACGCAGCACGAACGAAAACAGTGACCTTGTTTATTCTGAATTTCCCCTTCCTATGTCCGTTTCCCGTGACCTCCGTGACTTAAAAGGTAGTTGTCTCCAAATAAGACTCCTCATCGGGTTTATGTGTAAAAATGCAGTGCCTACAGTCGCCCCCACTTTGATGGGACTTGTGTAATGTGCAACAGTGACAATCCTATCAAAGTTATGCAATGCATTTCTACTTACCTGGCTCGCCAGCTGCCACTTGACTTACCATGTGTTGAGTTGATTTGGGCGGTGAGGTGCTGCGACCCCTGGTTCATTCCCGAACCGTGTTGTGATGTGGTCCATTCCCGAACCGTTGCCGTGAGGTGGTCCATTCCCGAACCGTTACTGTGAGGTGGTCCATTCCCGAACCGTTACTGTAAAGTGTTCATTCCCGAACTGTTACTGTGAGGTGTTCATTCCCGAACTGTTATCGTGAGGTGGTCCATTCCCGAACCGTTACTGTGAGGTGTCCATTCTTGAACTGTTACTGCAAGGTGTCCATTCTCGAACTGTTACTGTAAAGTGTTCATTCCCGAACTGTTACTGTGAGGTGTTCATTCCCGAACTGTTATCGTGAGGTGGTCCATTCCCGAACCGTTACTGTGAGGTGTCCATTCTTGAACTGTTACTGTAAGGTGTCCATTCTCGAACTGTTACTGTAAAGTGTTCATTCCCGAACTGTTATCGTGAGGTGGTTCATTCCCGAACCGTTACTGTGAGGTGTCCATTCTCATACTGTTACTGTAAGGTGGTCCATTCCCGAACCGTTACTGTGAGGTGGTTCATTCCCGAACCGTGCTTCCATTTCTTGGAGTGCCATTCCTGGCTTGTTCATTCTTGAACTGTCCATTCCCGGACCATATCTCCATTCTCGGAGTGCTACTTCCGACTTGTTCATTCTTGAACTCTGCTCCATTCTTGGATTGCCATTCTCGGCTTGTTCATTCTTGAACTGTCCATTCCCGGACTGTTATCGTGAGGTGGTCCATTCCCGAACCGTTACTGTGAGGTGGTTCATTCCCGAACTGTTATCGTGAGGTGGTCCATTCCCGAACCGTTACTGTGAGGTGGTTCATTCCCGAACCGTGCTTCCATTTCTTGGAGTGCCATTCCCGGCTTGTTCATTCTTGAACTGTCCATTCCCGGACCATATCTCCATTCTCGGAGTGCTACTTCCGACTTGTTCATTCTTGAACTCTGCTCCATTCTTGGATTGCCATTCTCGGCTTGTTCATTCTTGAACTGTCCATTCCCGGACTATATCTCCATTCTCGGAGTGCCATTTCCGACTTGTTCATTCTTGAACTGCCCATTCCCGGACTATATCTCCATTCTCGGAGTGTCATTTCCGACTTGTTCATTCTTGAACTGCCCATTCCCGGACTATATCTCCATTCTCGGAGTGCCATTCTCGGCAGAACTGATCTGATGTAATATGGGCCTCGCCTCCAGAATGCCATACCCGGCAATGCTGATACTGATGTAATGTGGGCCTCGACCCTGGGACTCATTCCCAAACTGTTTTTGATGTGGTCCTCGACCCTGGGACTCATCCCCAAAACTGATGTTGAAATGGGCCTCGGCCCCAACTGCTACTGACATGGGCCTCGCCCCCAGACTGACGCTGATGTGGGCCTCGACCCTCGACTGACGCTGATGTGGGACTCGGTCCTGGATTCATTCCAAAATTCTGTTGATGTGGGCCTTGACCCTGGATTCATTCCAAAATTCTGTTGATGTGGGCCTTGACCCTGGGACTTATCCCCAAAACTGATACTGATTTGGGCCTCGACCCTCTGCGATTCATTCTCGAAAACTGCTGATATTGTACTGTTACTACTTCTGGCTGGCTTGTATTTGACGCTTTCTCTTTTTTTCTCCTCTGAAACCTGTTATTACAAACAGAACAAACACAAAAAGGATGCGACTATGTTACGTGTATGCATGCATGCATGTTCCTATCCCGTCGGGTTAGGTCTTCCATCAATCCTCTTGGTGACTGCTTAGTCTTCTTTTCCTCGGGCAAACCACTGCTTCAGTCTGTCTATGTTGATCGGCTCGGTGAACTAATTCCCTTCCAAGTCTGATAGTTTCACTGCATCTATTTCCCGATTTCTGAATGTCTATCTTATCTTTTCTGTTTGCTTATTGCGAAGGTTCCCCGTGTTCATCACTGGATTCCATAGTACCAAGGTTGAATAATTTTCTCAAATATACTCATATTGCAGAAGAGTTTTAGCGAAATGAACGTCTTTATTATTGTTGAGGAAAAGAGTTCGAACAAGTAACAAAATCAATGTCATTAAAAAAACTGGATCAAATAGACTAGGAGGATCATCTCCATCATCCGCAGCACTGCCTTCTTCCTCGGCCTATGGTTCTTCACTGTCATCCATGTAAGAAGCTTGATGGTTGAGGGCTTCTTTTCATGGGTTGGGCATTTTATGGGAATCTATGAGATCTTGAATTTCATGCCTGAGGCGGGTGCAGTTGTCGGTGTCATGGCCATGTAGCTGGTGGAAGTGACAATAAAGGTCAACATTTATGTGTGGTGGTGGGGGGTGCGGAAGTGGCTTGCCTTCTAAGGGTTTCAAGATTCCTTGTCCCTGTAACTTTTCAAATACCTTCGACAAAGGTCTACCAAGGTTGGAGAATTGCCGGTTCCTGATGGCAGCAACCTCGACAGTAGCGGGCTTAGTCTCAGAATACCCCCCAAAAGTCCGCCTATTCTGGCCATATGACTTTCTGTTTTCAGCCTCCTCTTCCTCAATATCCATGACAGTTTCCCTCAACTGCCAAAATCATAAATCATCGAAGTCATCCTCCTCAGCTTACTATAAATAGAGGGCTTGGTGCCCTTGATGATCATTTTGATTTGGTCCTTCTCAGAGGGCCGAGTCTGCATTTTCAGAAGCTGGCTTCTCCAGCGGTCTACATACTCCTTGAAGCTTTCTTCCGGCTTCTGCTTAGTGTTCTCCAAATCACGGAGTGACAAGTCAATCTCCAAGTCCGTAACATATTACTTCAGAAAAGCATCCGCTAGTTCCTTCCAATCTTCCTTAACCTTCTTTCCAAGGCTATGATACCAAACCACAGGTGCCCCTTCGAGTGACATCCCAAACATCTTTTGGACTTGGCGCTGTGATAGGCCCATTGAACTCATGACTGAGACATATTGCTGCAGATGGACCTCGGGTCTCCGTTCCCATTAAACTTGGCCATGTCCGGCATTCTGAACTGAGCAGGCAACTGTTCCTTAAAGGTCATCGCCTCATAGTCTAGTAAGTCTTCATCCTTACCCTTCATCTTACGGGTAACAGATTCTACCTGGTCACGGAGTTTCTGCAATTCTGCCTGAGACCCAACTGTTCTCCCAGTGGCATAATCAGCCATATCATCATCAAGAGCGGGGATGTCATCCCCCAATCCATTCGGAGTCTCCTCACATCTTACATTCTCAGAGTTTCCCCCAGCACGGGGCACAGCCATATTTGTCATGGCAGCAGTCAAGGCTTGCAACTGTTCAGTAATCTTGGCGAAGCCATTTTCCAACTGATCTATCCGGGATACCTCAGTATCTGATTCACTCATGCCTGTTCTCGGTATTTTGGTGAGTCTTCCCTTTTTTCTAACCCAACGGGAATCTATGATGGCTTTCAGAACACAAGGGTTAACATGATGTATGTATACATGATGTGCATAAGAAGTATATAACATATATTAAATCAAATAAAATTCTCAAACAAATCGGCCTATTATCATTTTAGAAGCTTTTGGGACAACTGTCATAAGAGTGAACCCGTCCCAGTTTAAATGGCCTAACGAGTTCATGTCTTATGGCAAAGAGCCCAACTAAATCCAAATGATAAAAATCCGAACACAATCATAAAATGGCCCATTGTTATTTAGAAGCCTTTTGGCCCAATAGTCATGAGATACGTTCTTGTCCCAGTTCAAATGGCCCAACAAGCCCATATCTCATGGCACATGGTCCAAACGGATCCAAACGACGATGTTCCCAAACACAAGCAAGATGATGCAAACATGACATAATAATTTTTACAAAGTGGCCCATCAACATTTCAGAAGCTTTTGGCCTAATAGTCATAAGGTTTGAACTTGCCCCAGTTTAAATGGCCCAGCAAGCCCGCATTTCTGACAATAGTCCAACTGCATCCAAATGAGGATGGTCCACAAGCACATACTCAAGGAAATAATTGCTACTTTAGCCAACCCGGTCTATAGGTGGGTTAGTAAGAGTATAGACAAAGGCTCTCACCGGCGAAGGATGGCCCACAACTAGGTCTCCCCACTCAAGGGTTCGAGCGACCAAGTGAGCGCACCCTTTTTTATACGCTAAGGCACGTGCCAATGAGCTATGGTGTGTGACGGACTGTCAAATGGATTTCCCGTTGTAGATCCCCCAGAGGGAAGGTGGAGCGAGGCTCACTTAAATACCCAAGCCTCTTAGGCTCTTATCGCTTGTTGTCAGGAATAAACAACGAGTCCTCCAAATTAGTCCATCACAAGGCTACGAGTAGATGGCCATATAGGTGTCCTCACAGCTTTTCCTTCTAGAAAGGTAGTGAGTGAAGGAAGACACCAAACCATTACTTAGCCTCAAAGTGCCCTTGATTAAACCCTTACTTTATCCACTATAGACACGGTCAATTAAAACATGAATCCACTCATTACAAGACAATATTTCGGGGCCAATTCTCATATCCCCAGTGGAGTCGCCAGACTGTGGAAACACAGGACCTGGGCGACACCGTTCCTTAGGCTCGCGGCCTAGTTGGGAAGGATTAAAATAACATGGAGTTGCCACCCGGTGTGAACCGGGATAAAGATTTAAGGGCGCACTCACCCCTCGCAAAGGAAAACCTCAAACCGTTGGGTTCGGAATGGTCCCTTACTTATGTCACTTGTAATGAAAGATTTATGTAGTAATTTAATTAAGCCTCAGTAACACTTATTTCCAAAAGTATCATGCTTCTAAATTCTCATGTGTAAAATAAAACTTATGTACGCATTTCACATATATTTCATACCGCAAGGAACAATACTCAAATGTTATCATGACATAAGCATATGAATTGTAATACATTAACATATTTGCATAAGAAAGATCAACCAAGAGGCAATTAGGCATGAACATAATAAAACAGACTCAGTTCAGTGTGTGTACGTTCGTGTAGCGTTCGTAAACACGTTCGAAGGGAAATGAAACAGAATGCTCGCGTTCGAGTAGCATTCGTAAACGCGTTCGAACAGAAATGAAACAGAATGCTCACGTTCGTATGGCGTTAGTGAACGCGTTCGAACGGAAATGAAATAGAATGCTCGCGTTCGAGTAGCGTTCGTAAACGCGTTCGAACGGAAATGAAACAGAATGCTCGCATTCGTATGGCGTTAGTGAACGTGTTCGAACAGAAATGAAACAGAATGCTCACGTTCGTATGGCGTTAGTGAACGCGTTCGAACAGAAATGAGACCTGATGCATGATAAGGCAAAAATACATACGCGTTCGAGTTACATTCGTAAACGCGTTCGAACGGGAACAGAACTGATGCATGAAAATGGTATGCAATACATAAACAACAAAATAAAGGGGCGCGGCGAAGTACTGCCATAAAGGTGGCCTTTTGGGGGCTCTTGATCTCTCAAATAGAGGACCTTTAGACCAACATACTAAGCCCATGCGCGTCACATCACATCATGCATACAAACACAATGACAATCATACTATTCTAAGTATGTCCGATTGAACGTGTCTTGCATCCAACCGAACACACATCAACCGGCGCGGCAAAGCATCGTGGTAAAGGGCTTTAGCCCCTCCCCATAGGGGATCTCACATCGCACTTACTAAGCCCATGCGCCTGGTTGAATCATGCATAAATAAACAACATATTGAATTCAAATAAAGAAAACTAAATAAACAAAAGCAACACAAAACAAAAGAAAGATGGTGCCGTTTACTCAAGCGGTACGTGGAGTTGTGGCCCGAGTACAGATCATATTACCGTCCATTCGGAATCGGCTATGAAATTTACGTCCGGGTTTCCATCCGATATACCGCGAGAGTTGACACATCTCTCATTCATCCAATACCCACAACATATTACATCTCATAATTCATGCATATTTATCTACTCAAAGACCACAACATGCATCCATAAACGACTCTCATGCGAATAGAATTCAATAATAATAATAAAACGAATATAAACAAATGAAAAGGTACCCTCATGTCTAACCTTTTAAATCACCTCTCGGATGTACGGTACACGATCGTCGGAGGGGTGGATGCTCCGCAACTCTCCCGGTTCACTGGTTCACTGTCCTCGTTCGTTGTCTCACTGTTTTGAGTCGTCGTTCTCCGTCTTTTGCTATTGTTTCCTTGTGGTTTCGCTACCGTTTCCTCTTTATCTTTTGCTTACTGTTTTTGAGTATTTTCTTCATGTAATTTTTATGTGTATTGTGTATGAATTAGGGACTAGCTAGTAGCTAAGGTCTAGGGACTAGGGGACCAATCTTGAGAAGGTTGGTGAAGGGTTCTTTTTATAGGCAAAGGGTTGGGCTTGACAAGGAAAGGGATTTGATTTGGTTTTGTTAAGGGAAGTCAAAGATTGAGGGGGGACAAATCTTGGCTAGATAGGGAAGGTTGAATATTTGATTGGCTTGGTTTAGGAATACAATATTTTAAGTTTGGGAATAATCTTATTAGATTGGGAATATAATTGGTTGATTGATTTTAATTAGGCATGATTATATTTTGATTTAGTGTGTGATTTGTTTATTTTAGGCATGATTTTAGTTTAAGTTGGTAATTGTTTATTTTATGTTTGGTATATGTTTTATTTAATCATTTAATTAATTTAATTATTATATTATTTAGTTAATGTTTTACTTAATATTTATTTATTTAAGTTGGGATGTGTTTTATGGGCTTTGGGGGGGCTAATTGGGCTGGATGTGAGGCTAGCAGCAAAACCAGATTTACCGACACCGTTCGAACGCTTCCTCGAACGCGGCACGAACGCCCGCAATCCGTTGACGTTCAAACGTAAACACGAACGCAGCACGAATGAAAACAGTGAACCTTGTTTATTCTAAATTTCCCCTTCCGATGTCCTTTTCCCGTGACCTCCGTGACTTAAAAGGTAGTTGTCTCCAAATAAGACTCCTCATCGGGTTTATGTGTAAAAATGCAGTGCCTACACTATCACACTTGCATAAGTATCTAATACTTAAATATATGAGAACTATGCCGTTATACTCCCATAACGCGCACAAGTGCAATACTAGTCTATTCCGTATTATCGATGTCCAGTCTTGATAATATTATGACTATGGATATTTAATGATTAAACCTTAGTGGATTGATACTGTCTCATATCTTATAATCCGGAACTAATCATAAGGACTTTTATCATTTATATATTCAAGTAATCTAGTTATAAAATGATAAAATAGCAATTTCTATTGTCACATAGTTAATTTGTACAAAAACCACAATGTCTTTTACAAATAGTGACACTATGAGTCATAATTATCCAACAACCTCTACCAATGGATATGTACATCACGTGCATGTCAATTTACATAGACAAAGACAACAAATGAGTCTCGGGAATCTGACTTTAAAAGACCATGTTTGCCAATTTATAAGAAAATTTGGATAGGAAGCTTGTCTCTGACCCATAGAGGTCATTCAAGCCATTACTGGAAGAAGATGTGATCCACAATCACAACTCTCTGTAATTTTTTTTTGTTTCTTTCTCTTCAACTAATTATTGTGATTTATTTTGTTGTGTTCTTTTATTTTCACTGACAAGATCAAGATTTTTTGACTTTCACGATTTATTTTACTGTTCAGTTAATAATTGTTGTTTGACAGGTACTATTGCAATTATTACTCACCCTTTTTCAGGATTTATAAATTGAGCTCGTCATTTCTCTCTTCAACACATTAAGATTAGAGAGACTTAAAAAAACAAATGGAAGCACCTTCTAGAAGATGAGTTGTTAATATTTGTGTGTTATGTGGAACTAGTTATGGATCTAAACAAGAAATTTTTGAGGCAAAAAAAAAATTAGGTAGAGTCATAGCTGAGAGAAATATGCACTTGGTATATGATAGTGGTAATCTTAGACTGATGGGTCACGTTTCAAAGGCCGTGCAGGAAGGAGGTAGTCAAGTTTTAGGAATTATCCCAAAACCTTTTGCGGACGTGAATCTCATCAGACAATCAAACAGATAGGAATGCATTGTGTCAGGTATGTCCGAATAACTTGTTGAAATGATTAATCGTGTGTTGACACTTTTATTACTTTGCCAGGTGGCTTGGGCACGATGAAGGAAATTTTCACTGTAATATCTTGGGCGTACTTGAACATACATCATAAACCAATTGGACTGTTTAATGGTGATGGATTTTTTTACTTTCTTTTTATGTTTCTTGAATATGTCAGAGAAATGGGTTCCTTTCAAAACCCGTAAAAGATATCATCTTCATTGCTAGAATAGCCAATGATTTAATTGACCAACTCTTAGCCTTTGAAGAAATTGACCCTATCTTTTCCAAGTTGAACTGTTCTGATAATGATCGTGGTAAGAAGCATCAGATAAATATGGTTCTTAATCTTTAGTTTTCTTTAAAGATGTAGAATTCTATGCTAACCAGATATTGTCTTCTAAATTATTCTTCTTCTTCTTAGACATTGGGGACAATGTCTCAATTAGGTTTGGGGGAGGGAATAGTTGATTAGTATCTTGTTTTTATTTTTCTTTATGTTGTTTGTTTGTTTTTATTCAAAAACTTAAAAAAATAAAAATAAAAAAAACAAATTATTTATTTTGATTTTTATGTTTTTAACTTTACTAACCAAGTGGAATGATGCTTGAGATAACTGTGTAAGGAGTTTCTACTTCTAAGGCGTATTCGGCATAATTTGTAATAAGTTAATTTTTATTTATTTCATTTTCAATTATTTAAATTCGTCAAGTCTCAATAAAATTGACTAAATTTGAACTTCATATCCTCATTTGACAAGTATTATCAACATACATGGTAACAAACAGACATTGGTTGTATGTGAAAGCTTGTAATATTCAGTGCTTTAGTTAATTGGAAGAAGCACCTGAAAGTGATGAAATAATATATATATATATATATATATATATATATATATATATATAAAATTAATCATGCTTTTGCTTATTAACCAGACTTCTTATCCCAGTAAGTAGTGATTGTTTTTCGTCAAACGGTAAAATCCTGAGTTAATAATAATAAAATTTCTACTTAGTAACCGGAAGTCTTGCCTCAGTAGCAGTGATTGAACGGTAGAGCTTTTAACATCTGAGATCAGAGCAATTAAGTCTGTAGGGGTGTCTTAACACCTAGTGCCCTAAAGCCAACTAGTTTGGGAGTCACTGGCCCAATGCTCGCTATAAGGATTAAAGATGTTAAAAAAATTTTTTACATAAAAATCCATTGTCAAAAGGTGTGAATTCTGATATAACTTTAGAATAAAAATATTACTCTCTTTTCAACTATACTTATGAATATTGTGGACATAATGAATTGATTAATACCTTGTTGGTTGTGTATATGTAGAATGGTAATAATAATTGGAGAATTTACATATTTGGTAATTTAGAAAGAAAGAAAACAATTATTAACTTAGATAAGAATTTCACTTGTTTAGTTACTAACTTGCTTATCTTTTTATTTGATTTTGTATGATTAATTGTACATTGAATTGATGTTTGTGGATATCGTCGTTGTAAACCCTCAAGAGACTACAACTCGTCCACTAGGGACATCTAGGGGCAAACCCTCAAGAGACTACAACTCGTCCACTAGGGACATCTAGGGGTTTAAAGGCTTGTTGCATATGCTAAATACAACCGTGATGCCTATGAAAGTAGCTTAGGTTAATTTATTTCAAAGTTGTTTATTTCATTTTGTTTTGTTGTTTTCTCGAGGACTATCAAAATATTAGATTTGGAGTTGTGATAAGCGGAAAATATATCAATATTTACCACCTTTTTACTTAATATTTTGTATAGTTTCCCCGGTATTGTGAATATTTTGATGTATTTTGTGTTATTTTGTAGATAATATGATATCGAGACTCAATGGAATCAAATCGGGCTAAAATGGTGAAAACCAGAAGAAAAAGGAAAAAATAGGAAATTTACTATTTAGCTTCATGATGCGCAAGCCTTCATGTGTCGCGACGCCGAGCCAATCATGCACTGTCGACATGCATCATCACTTACGTCAGCATTGTGTCATCACTGTAGCTTTCGACATTTATCATCAATTTTAATTAGATATCGCCTTAAAATGAACTTAGAAAAGGGATTTTAGGTTTAGTCGTAGACTCAATAGCTCACAATCTAACACTGACCTTAGAGATTTCCTTCTGGGATAGGAATATATCTATCAGGCATTGGTAGCCATAATTGGAACTTAACTTAATAAATTTAGAGTTTGTTAATTAACATATGAATATAGTTAATTCAGTTAATTTGGGTGTTTGTATTTGCCATCGGAATATGCTTTTGCATAACTTCTTATTCCAAGTTAATAAACTGACATATTACATAAACATAAGAAAATAAGCTCATCTTTAGAAGAATATTGGTAGGATTCATAACCCGATATTTTCATACCATTAATTAATCTTGAAATCTACCTTAGTTTTATTTTCTCTTGTTGCTTTAGATTAAATCACCATTCTATTAGGAAATCTCTAAGTCCCGAGGATCGAATCAAGCATAAAACATAAATTTGAATACATCGACGAAGTTGCGGAATACTTACATTGATCAGTTGATCGACGCGGTAGAAATCAAAAATCATTTTCTGCCTCCTTGGTGCTCATGGCAATGGCTGGTTTTGGAGTCCATAAATTCAGCCATGGAAGGGTCATCCAAGCTCCAAGCTTTGTTGAAATGATTCCATGCACACGGGTGGGTTTCCCTATCACCATTGTATGTCTCCTATGTGTGCTAGCACTCTTGATTTTTGCCACAAAAATCAATCTTTTCCTTCTCCATGCTCTCGACAGTGAGCTGAGAAAACAGAAGAAAAAAATGCCCTTTGTGGGCATGAGAGAGATAAAAAGAATGAGAGAGAGAGAGGTGTTAGGTTGTAGTTAAAAATGGTAATTGATTTTCTAAAATCAAATACACAAATTTGGCTTTCAAAAGTCAAACCAATCAAAGCCTGCAACCACTACATCAAGTCACATCACTCAATCAATCAAGTGACAAGTTGTCACATCACATCACTCAAAGTGATAAGTGATTTGACGCTTGATGCGACCAATGATTTGACGCTTGATTTAACTTGCGTGCCGCACTCGAATTCAAAATGCGAATGCACTCGTAAATATTCACGGGCTCGGGTTTGCTAATTCTAGTATCAGATGTCACGTGCTAGCCATGGGGCTGGAATTGTGTCTGCCCCGTATGAAGCACATGTCGGATGTCTGGTAACTAGTCTCTATAATCGGATTAAAATGACCTAGTCATAATATCCCGATGACTGCAGTACTTAAAAGTACTAGTACCGTATCCTATGTGACATCATCTCCACTATGACTGGAGTGATACTTCCATCTTGACATCACACCCAATACACTATGATTCTCAATATACCCAACAGAGGCGTACACAAAACCTGTTAAAGCCCTGGACGACCAAAACTAAAGCATATTGATTGTCGCAAGTATTAGCGGTGCAAGTCTCAAATTAAGACCAAATACACCTACCCTGATTTCGGACTTCCATAGACACATAGTCATACTACCAATGGAATTCCGAAGGGGTCTATCTAGAGCGAAGCTATTTTTCGTACCATCGGTAAAACACAACCTCCTATTACACTTGCATGAGTATCCTATACCCAAATATATGAGAACTATGTCGTTATGATCTCACATAACACGCACAAGTGTAATACTAGTCTTTTACGCATTATCGATGTCCTATCTCGATAATACTCCGACTAAGGATATTTAATGATTGATCTTTCGTGGACTGATACTATCTCATATCATCTCAATCCAGGAACTAATCATCTAGACCTCCTATTATTTATACATCTAGGTGATTTAATCACAAATGATAAGAGAGCAATCTCCTTTGTCACATAGTTAATTTATACAATAACACCATGATCTATACAAATAGTGACGCTATGGGTCATAACTGTCCAACAATCTCCCACTTGGCCTATAGGCAATCACTCGAGTGTTTTACACCCGAACTATGTATAGTTCGCTCAAACTACTGAGGAAAGGCTTTCGTTAGTGGATTTTCATGATTATCATCTGATGCGATTTATTCGATCATCACATCGCCACGATGAATGATCCGAACGAATCAGATGAATAGTCGAAGTATGTATCTGGATCGTTGATGAGACCATTAATTCTTTAGCCTATGCTGACGCCTAGCTTAGCTGCTAACAGAACTATATCTAATCTAATTTGATTTTTTATTGACACAAATGGCTTCTATTGCTGCCTCAGCTGCAACAATAACCCGCATTTGTTGACAATATCTTGCTTGGAAAATTTCCAGCTCACTATTCCGTTATTCAAACTGTATAGTACCGTTTAGCGACTTAAAGTCATTTTTTATCGGTTAGGAAACTTGCAGCAGTGAACCCAGTCACTTCAAGTTCTCATTCTTCATAGTTTAAGACATCATTCTTAGTTCTCTAAGATAGTCATGGATGTTCTTAATATCAATCCAGTGACCATCACTAGGATTGACCTGTTTGTGACTCTATATGCTCAAAGCGTATGAGACACCAGGTCACGTACATTTATTAATGTACGAGTTCTCGGTGAGTGTTAACAAGTTTAAATCTAGCCCAGTAGATCTTTATTCCTAGAATAAAGGTTGTTTCTCCCAAGAATTCTACGAGAATTTTCATGAAAGCCAAGCTTTCACCGATTGTAATATGGGAATATCATTTCCAAGAAATGACATATCATCATTATTTAGGACAGTCACTTTCAGTGCGCTCCCACTAACCTCCTTATATACATAAGAATCATTTCATTTTGAATCAAATCGTAAACTAATATGATTACATCAAAATGATAATTCCAAGAACTTAATGTTTGTTTCAATCCAAACATGGATCAAATAACCTGCAAACCTTGTTTGCTAGTTTTGGTATGACAAAACCGACAAGATGTTGTAAACATCCTCAAAAAGTTTTCCTTTTCAGGAAAGCGATTTTCCCGTTCAGTTGCCATATTTCATAAATGAAACATGCAGCATTAGCAAACATTATCCAAATGGATTTACCATGGCAAAATGGAAAAGGTTTCGTCGTAATCGACATAATATTGATAACGATACCTTTTCGCTACAATCCCAGCTTTTTACGTTGGTATGTTACCATCCATGTATGTCTTCCTTGAAGACTTATTAGTACCAACAGAAACAATGTCTTATGGTACAACAACCAGTGTCCAACCAGTGTCCGACCTACGTGGTTCTTATGTATTCGAAGATTACTGGTACAGTTTCATCCTTGATGAACTGTTTATGTTCCATTAAGGACTTGGTGCCTTGAACAGTATTACTCTGATTTTCATCTAGTTTTACTATCCTCCCACTTACCACTGTATATCGGTTTTCCTCTTCGAAAAATCGCATGGCGATAAATTATTCTCATGTGAGATGTATAAGCACTATACTTTGGTTTCCCTAGGATAACCAATTATATTATGCACTTATCCAATTTGGGTTCTAGTTTGGTATCATCCAAACTTATGCCTAGCATACCCAAATCATCAGGAGTGAGAAAGCCTAGTTTCTTTCATGTTCATATCTAATATGAATTATCTCTAACAGATTTTCATGGAACCTTATTCAAGATAAGTATTGCACTGTTAAATGCTTATCCATTGAAGGAAATGGTAGCTCAGATCGACTCATGATTAACCTTATCATGTCCAACATAATTCGATTTCTCCATTTGGACACACCGTCAAATTGACGTGTTCCGGGAAGAGTCCTCTTTGAAAGAATACTATACTCTTTCATGTATATGTGAAACTTATTGCTTAAAGTATTTTCCATTACAGTCTTACCGTGACAGTATAATACTTTAGCCAATCTGTTTCTTTATTTCGTGTCGAAACTCTAAAAGTTTTTGATTCGTGTTTCAAAAGAAACACATAACCATAACACGATGCTACATCCGTAAGGTCACAAAATATTCATATCCACATCTAGCCTAGCTAGACATGGGCCCACTTATGTCACTATGAACAAGGGCTAACAGATCGGTGGCATTTACACTTTTACCAAGTAAATAGTGTTTTAGGCACTTTGCCCAATAAACTAGATTCGTAGACTTCATTTGAAAAATCAAATTTGTACGTGTTCCAGACAACACTGCCACAAATAAGTCTTAACTGATCAAATCAGTTTGAGCTATTCGTTTTTCATGTTATATGTTTGAGATTTATTCATATTCAAAATATAAATACTGTTATTCACATCTAATGTGTTTATCTCAATATCATCTTTATATAATAAAACACTTTAGTGTTCTAGAATATAAAGTTATACTCACAACGAGTTATACTCGATATAGAGATAATGTTTCTAGTCAAACTAGTTACATTATAACAGTTTCCTAATTTAAGTACACACCCGAAGGGTAGTTCCTAAACTTAGGTATCTACGGTAAAACAACGACTATCATCATGTTTCCAATTCACAGATTAATCTCAACTGAAGTCAGTATCCTACTCATAGTAGATGTTGTACACCAGTACATATTTATGTATCACACTAAGTATTTAAAATCCAATTTTAATATTAGTAGTGAACATATTTACGACAAACATCTTTGAAGTCAGAGCCTTGCTCGTTTTCAATTCCTTCATGTCTGCCTTGTCCATACGGCGGTCAGACTTTAATGACCCCATTTGCCACATCTTAGACAGACATATTGGGATGTGTCTTTTATCTTCCAAAAAGATAATTATGATTTTCCATTTGCCATTTTCTACATTCTAGAAGCCTTTGGCCAACCCTTGGATTTCTGGAATGTCGAAGTAAGGTGCGCCTTGCGTTTCTTGCCTTATTGCAAACACTGGCTTTGTCTCCTTGAGAATAGCCATCAACTCTCCAAGAGTTATTAATTGTAATTTAATACTTCTAAGATCTAAGAATAGATCTATTAAGATCCTTCAATTTCATCATCATACTTTAAAGATCTAATCCTTAGTTCTGATTAAGAAATTAAGGAGTCATTTTGGCAAGGATAACGGATTAAGCACTAAAGTTATCATCACATGAATCTTAAAAGATCATGCTCTACTATTTGCTTAACTCTGGGCTTAGGCCTAAGATTTTATTTTATCAAATAAAATAACTTCTTAGTTTTCAGGACTATCCTGAAATTTTATTCCCAATATGAAAAATAAAGTCGTTTAAATACATTTTCCCTAGGAATATGTTTTAAACACTAATCTTTCATTTTTATCTTGATTCTAATAGTCTAACTATTAAATCAACGATTTCGGGTACTATTTAAATATAATAATTACTATAGTCCAACTATATAATCAACTATACTTTTAATTTGTGAAAATCAATTACATTGATTACTATAATCCAATTAGAAAATCAACTATAGATTGAAATAGTTTGAATACAGTCCAACTATTTTAAAACAACGATTTAAATATTAGTCCAACTAACATTTAATTTATTTGACGAATGATATTTGATTGAGCGCATATGGCAAGTATCTAAACGAATATTGCAAATTTAATTCTTACCTCCCACTATTTTTCGGCGAGCCTCTAACCCTCTGTTGAGTATTTCGGGAAACCGTGCTTCCTAGTGGGCTAGGATCCCGTTAAATAACACACAATCTTGACTTTGGCCAACAAATTATATGATACTTAATTAGGTCGATCTCTAAGATCAATTGGATCCAATCCAATTCCTTGATCCAGTAGGTGGACATCCAAGTCCGAAACATATATCTTATATATGCCAATATATCCAATATATTTCCTAACATTTTTCCTCTGAATCAATTAAGCCTTGGCTTTGGCTCAACAAACTTAATGATCCAAGTTAAGCGGAACCCATTGACCATGGAAAGGTTCGTAATCAATGTCGATGGACAAGAAGTGATCTTGACTTTGGCCAACAAATCACGACTTGGACAAGATACCAATATAGAACAAAGCTCTCGTGTTTCAAACACATCCTCGAAGGACAAAGGTCTTGACTTTGGCCAACAAACCAATGCCAGTCTTGGATCTTGAGTAAGAATTACTCAATGGAAGGAAAAACGTTTAATATTTTATGAGGGTTTTTCGCGTGCAAATTGGCAACCAATTTATTATCTTTGTTAAGGTCTCAACATCATACACCCTTAAACATGCATTCTAAACACATAATAAAGCGCGTATAAATAATAATAATAATATGTGGATGGATACTCAACACATTGATCCTAGATCAAATCTCTCACTTTCCTCCCTCCCGCTAGCACAAGTATTTACTTCTACCCGTTACACTACACTTCTAAAGAAACCTCATTTACATTGAGGGGAATAGGTGAGAAGAGAAATACAATGAGAAATGAGGTAATAGGCTGGACACGCAGGTCTAATTAATAAATTCCAAATTTATTACAACAATTTCTAAAATTGCCCCACCCATCTAATATCCATCTGATATACATTATTCATGCATCGCAACCATGTATTCACACAAGCATGTTATTAATCAATCTAATCAAATTAATTAATCTGATAATTAATGACCATCCAATGTTCAAACAACGATTTGATTTTGAGCGAGTCAAACTCGTTTTGCGAATAAGTACTCAAAGTATGAATTCTAGAATCATACTAAAATACAACATTAAATCCAATTTAATATGTATTTAATACTAATTCAATTTATTTAATTCCAAATTAAATATTACACTTTATAATGAACCTTTGCGACTTAGATTCCAAATCTAATCGTTACGGGTCTCAAAGCCCGATTAACATCCAATGTCGTTTAATTAAAGTCTAATGGGCTTTCAATTAATTTCTTAAGGCGTGGGCTTCGGCAACCAAAGCCCAATCAAGGAATTACCCCATAAGCCTATAAATCAATTTTGGCCCATTAGGCCCAATTAAACTTTAAAGGCCCATTAGTCACATTGGACTTTATGGAAGCGATTTTGGGCCCAACTGGATCCAACCAATTTTCCTAAACCTAACTTGATACAACCAAGCCCATTAAAGCCCAATAACAACTTTTAAGCCCAATTTCTAAAATTGGCCCAACATAACTAAATTACAAAATCCAATTTCACAATTAATTATTCAAAAGTGTATAACATAATTAATTACCCAATTCAATATTTCCAAAACATCAATTAGCCCAATTAATCATGTTCATTAACATTAAATCATGTCCTACACAATTTATGAAAAATCAAACCCATCACATGCTTTACATGTCTCGGCTAAGTGAGGATTTTATGTCCGATTCAGTTTCAATCCAATTAAATCCACAATCGACATTAAATCAACAATTCAAATCGTTTCCAACTCTTCCAATGAATCAAAAACAAAAAATCACCAAGACAATTAGGGCATCTAGATTCGGCCAAGCCAAGGTATTTGGGCAAAATTGTTCCAAATAATATTTTATGAAATTGATCCAATCAATCTTCAATTAAACATCAATTAAGCATACTAAATCATCCAATTTCATTATTTCATGCTCAAAATCAATTTACCCAATTTTAAACCCTAAATCATATTTCATGCTTTTAATCGTTCTGATACCATTATTGGGAAATCTCTAAGTCCCGAGAATCGAATCAAGCATAAAATATAAGTGCGAATACATCGACAAAGTTGCGGAATACTTACATCGATCGGTTAAGTGACGCGATAGACAATAAAAATCATTTTCTACCTCATTGGTGCTCACTAAAGTGGCTGGTTTTGGTGTCCACAAATTCGGCCATGGAAGGGTCCTCCAAGCACCAAGCTTTGTTGAAATGATTCCATGCACAGGGGTGGGTTTTCCTATCACCATCGTATGTCTCCTATGTGTGCTAGCACTCTTGATTTTTTCCACAAAAATCAATCTTTTCCTTCTCCATACTTTCGGCAGTGAGCTGAGAAAACAGAAGAAAAAAATGCCCTTTGTGGGCATGAGAGAGATGAAGAGAATGAGAGAGAGAGATGTGTTAGGTTGTAGTTAAAAATGGTAATTGATTTTTTATTTTAATACACAAATTTGGCTTTCAAAAGTCAAACCAATCAAAGCCTGCAACCACTACATCAAGTCACATCACTCAATCAATCAAGTGATAAGTTGTCACATCACATCACTCAAAGTGACAAGTGATTTGACACTTGATGCGACTAATGATTTGACGCTTGATTTGACTTGCGTGCCGTACTCGAATTCGAAATGCGAATACGCTCGCAAACAATCCCGGGCTCGGATTCGCTAATTCCAAGTTAACGATTTTTTCGTTACGTCGTAATTAAATCTAATTTAATTAAATAATCATGCCTAGCATAATTACTATTCACGTCGCTAATGAATTAAATCTAAATTAATTCGTTCGCCCGAATTAAAATCTAATTTTAATTCCGCGTCGAAATCCAATTTCATTTAATATATCGAATATATTAATTTGCCGATTAATTCCAAATTAATCGTTCTCTCACTTTAAATGATATTTTACCCTAGATAAAATATCTCCGTAATTAATCCCAGATTAATTTTCTCTCTCATCTAATTAATCCCAGATTAATAAAGTGCAAGTCATACGTCATCGGTGAATCTTTGGGAAGCTTCCCATGAGATCCCTGGATATGTTGGCAGTAAATACGATTATCAGACTATCCGAATACGTACGTACCTAGTACTATGTTTTACTGATTTACAAGACAAGGTTGGCTTCTAGCAAAGCACCATGCCTACCCAATTCTCTAGAAACATGCTTACAGGAATAAGCGATCTATATCAGGCGTAGTATACGTGGTATCGTGTATGTCGATCCAGCATCGGATGTCATGTGCTAGGCCTGGGCCTGGAATTGTGTCTACCCTGTACGAAGCACATGTCGGATGTCTAGTAACTAGTCTCTATAATCGGATATACATGACCTAGTCATAATATCCCGATGACTGCAGTACTTAAGAGTACTAGTACTGTATCCTACGTGACATCATCTCCACTATGACTGGAGTGATACTTCCATCTTGACATCACACCAAATACACTACGATTCTCAATATACCCAGCAGAGGCATACACAGAACTTGTTAAAGCCCTGGACGACCAAAACCAAAGCATATTGATTGTTGCAAGTATTAGCGGTGCAAGTCTCAGGTTAAGACCAAATACACCTACTCTGAAGCGGACTCCCATAGACACATAGACATATTACCAATGGGATTCCGTGGGGTCTATCCAGAGTGAAGCTATTTTCCGTACCATCGGTAAAACACAACCTCTTATTACACTTGCATGAGAATCCTATACCCAAATATATGAGAACTATGTCGTTATGATCTCACATAACACGCATAAGTGTAATACTAGTCTTTTACGTATTATCGATGTCCTATCTCGATAATACTCCGACTAGGGATATTTAATGATTAATCCTTCATGGACTGATACTGTCTCATATCATCTCAATCCAGGAACTAATCATATGGACCTCCTATCATTTATACATCTAGGTGATCTAATGACAAATGATAAGAGAGCAATCTCCTTTGTCACATAGTTAATTTGTACAACAACACCATGATCTGTACAAATAGTGATGCTATGGGTCATAAATGTCCAACACATTCAACCAATCATCAATTTCACTTAGATACTTGTAAAAATTTAATTTCATAAATTAATAGTATAGGTTACAAGTCCTCGTGTGATCGATATATTTTATACTACTTGAACGATATTTACGCTTACGTGCGTAACATGTGTGATTTCACACCGATCACTAAATAATAAGCATTTATAAATAAAATTTGCAATAAGTAAGGAGTTTAGGGATAGAGAAAATAACATTGTGATTTATAATGGTTCGACCAATAATGCCTACGCCTAATCCCCCAAGTCGTGCTTGAAAATTTCCACTAAGTTGAGACCATAATTTATAATGAGTTTTAAGTGACTCACCTGCAACCAATAGTTTTACCCATTAAGTTCACTTGAAACCTCTTGCAATGAGTTTTGTCTGCTAGGTTCACTCACAAACCTCTTACAAATCACAGGTGTTTGATTATGAAGTTTTACAATATCACTTGGGCACTCATAAAGTTAAGAAGATTCAAGATGTGAGTTACTTATAAAAGTGTTCTAAGCTCACTAATAATAATATGAAAGTGTATTGTGTGAGCTTGATGTATGGGAGTGTATGATGATAAAGGTTTAGTAAACTCTCTATAGTTGTCTAAGTAGAAATTGTATGAAGGTTGAAGTATTTGGGAAAAATGAATTTGGGGTTTATTTATAGTGACCGTGAAAATTTCCCCAAGATTCATATCTAAGAACGGTATGTCAGTGTTTAGACACTGGTATGCAGGTCTATCAAAAGCAACGACTCTATTACCATTTGAAAATATAAACTTTACTGTAAGATCCCACCTAATGCCAGGATGCTATCGGTAGGAGACAAGAAAACCCATCTCCATAAGCTTTTGATACTATTAAACTTTCGGCATGACTTCTGTTAAAAATCATGAAACATGGATCAAATTCCTGTTGGAGTTTCTAAGTCCCGAGGATCGAATACAAAGCAAGAAATAAGTGCGAATACAAGTCGAGGAAGTTGTGGAATACTTACATCGAGCGGTTGAGCGACGCGGGAGACAACCAAAATTAATTTCTGCCTCCTCCATACTCTCGACAGTGAGCTGCTGGACTGCACCATTTTCGGCCATGGATCTTCAAGAATCCAAGCTCCAAGCTTCGCGAAATGATTCCAAGCTCACGGGTGGACTTCTCTATCACCTTCGCATGTCTCTCAGAGTGCTAGCTCTCTTGATTTTGCCACAAAATCATGAGTTTCTTCCTCTCCTTACTCGGTATTTTGGGTAGTGAGAAGAAGGCAGAAATAGCCCCTTAGGCGTGTGATGAAGAGAAGAAAAAGAAGAGAGAAATTGTGTGAGAGAGGAGAAAAAGTGTTATGTATATATTATATTTAATTTTCCAAAAAGCAAATTAAACATATACCACACTTTTGTTTCCCAAAAAGTCTTGGCAAAAAGTGTTTAGAATGCATGTTTAAGGGTGTATGATGATGAGACCTTAACAAAGATAATAAATTGGTTGCCAATTTGCACACGAAAAACCCTCAAACAATATTAAGCGTCTTTCCTTCCATTGAGTGATTCTTACTCCAGACCTAAGACGGCATTGGTTTGTTGGCCAAAGTCAAGGCCTTTGTCTGTCGAAGATATGTTTGAATCACGAAGGCTTTGTTCCATATCAGTGTCTTGTCCAAGTTATGGTTTGCTGGCCAAAGTCAAGACCACTTCTTGTCCATCGACATTGATTACGAAGCTTCCATGGTCAAGGGTTCCGTTTAACTGGGATCATTAAGCTTGTTGTGCCAAAGCCAAGGCTTAGTTGATTCAGAGGAAAAAAGGTTAGGTAATACATTGGATGTATTGGCATATATAAGATATATGTTTCGGACTTGGATGTCCTCCTACCGGATCTAGGAATTGGATTGGATCCAATTGATCTTAGAGATCTACCTAGTTAATTATCATACAATTTGTTGGCCAAAGTCAAGATTGTGTGATATTTAACGGGATCCTAGCCCACTAGGAACACGGTTTCCCGAGTACTCGACAGAGGGTTAGAGGCTCGCCGAAAAATAGTGGGAGGCAAGAATTTAATTTGCAATACTCGTTTAATTACTTGCAATACGCGCTCAAACAAATATCATTCGTCGTTACAAAATTAAATGTTAGTTTGACTAATATTTAAATGTTGTTTTAATAAATAGTTGGACTATATTCAAACCATTCAATATAGTTGATTTTATAATTGGATTATAGTAATCAATATAATTGATTTTTTAATCTATTAAAATTATAGTTGATTAAATATTTGGACTATTGTAATCATTATAATAAATAGTACCTAAATCGTTGATTAAATAGTTAGACTATTAAAATCAAGATGTAATTGAAAGATTGACGTTTAATACATAATCCTAGGGAAAATGTATATAAATGGTTTAATTTTCAAATTGGGAATAATTTCAGGATGGTCCTGGAAAATAATATATTAAGCCTAAGCTTGGAGTTAAGCAAATAGTCGAGCATAATCTTTGGAAGATCATGCAATGATAACTTTAGTGCTTAATCCATTAATCTTGTCACAATAGACTCCTTAATTTCTGAATCAGAACTAAGGATTAGATCCTTAAAGTATGATACTGAAATTGAAGGATCTTCATAAATCTATGCTTAGATTTTAGAAGTACTAAATTTCAATTAATAACTCCTGTAGAGTTAATGACTATTCTCAATGAGATAAAGTCAAAGTTTGCAATTAGGCAAGTAGCGCAAGACACACCTTACTTCGATATTCTAGAAGGCCGAGGCTAGGCCAAAAGCTTCTAAAATGTTGAAAAAGGGCAAAGGCAAAATCATTATAATCTTCTGGGAAGATAAAGGACATATCCTAAAATGTCTGCTTAAATTGTGGCAAACGGGATCGCTTTAGCGTGACTGCCGTTTGAACAAAGCAGACATGAAGGAATTAAAGAAAGGGCAAGGCTCTGACTTTAAATGTGTTTGTCAAAATTATGTTCACTACTAGTATTAAAATTAGATTTTAAATACTTAGTGCGGTACATAAATATGTACTGATGTGCAATATCTGCTGTGAGCAGGATACTGACTTCAGTTGAGATTAATCTGCGAATGGGAAACGGGACGTAAGTCACTGTTTTAACCGTAGATACCTAAGTTTAGGAACTACCTTCGGGTATGTACTTAAATTAGGAAACTGTTATAATGTAACTAGTTTGACTAGATACATTATCTCTATATCAGTGTTTAACCCGCTGCGGGTGAACCTTTATATTCTAGAACACTAAAATATTTTATTATATAAAGATGATATTGAGATAAACACATTAGATGTGAATAACAGTATTTATATTTTGAATATAAATAATATCTCAAACATATAACATGACAAACAAATAGCTCAAACTGATTTGATCAGATGAAACTAACTGTGGCATTGTTGTCTTGGACACAATCAAACAAGAATCGTATATCCGCACTTTTGAAGAGTGGGTACTATGACTGATTTGATTCCAATCAAATAAAGCCTACGAATCTAGTTTATTGGGCAAAGTGCCTAAAATACTATTTACTTGGTAAAAGTGTAAATGCCACCGACTTGTTAGCCCTAGTTCATAGTGAAACAAGTGGGCCCATGTATAGCAAAGCTAAATGTGGATATGAATATTTCGTGACCTTCACGGATGTGGCATCACGTTAAGGTTATGTGTTTCTTTTGAAGAACACAAATCATAAACCTTTTAAAGTTTCGACACGAAATAGACAAACAGATCGGCTAAAGTATTAAAACGTCACGGTAAGACCGTAATGGAAAATACTTAAGCAATAAGTTTCTAATATACTTGAAAGAGTATAGTAATCTTTCAAATGAGGACTCCTCCCGGAACACGTCAGTTTGACGGTGTGTCCGAAAAGGATAAACTGAATTTTGTTGGACATGATAAGGTTAATCATGAGTCGCTCTGAGCAACCATTTCCTTCAACGGATAAACATAAACAGTGCAGAACTTATTTAGAATAAGGTTCCATAAAATCTGTTTGACAGATTTCATATTAGATATGAACGAGAAAGAAACTGGGTTTCAAATTCCTGTATATTTGGGTATGCTAAGCATATGTTTGGATGATACCAAACTAGAACCCAAATTGGATAAGTGCCAATTGTAAGGTTTTCCAGGGATACAATAAGTATAGTACTTATACGTCTCACAAGAGAACAATGTTATTGTTGCTCCCATGCGGGTTTTCCTAAGAGAATACTGAATGCAGTGGTAGTGAGTGAGAGAATAGTAAAACTCGATGAAAATCGGAGTAATACTATCCAAGCACCGAATCTTAATGGAATATAAATAGTTCATCAAGGATGAAAATAATACCAATAATCTTCGAATACACAAGAACCAGTAGTCAGGAGAGTCAGAAAACAACCTGGGGTATGGGTTTCTGATCTCATGTTGGAAAATCTAATCCATGCCCCAAGATCAATAAGAACAAGCAAAATATAAATACATGAATGAATAATTGAAGTATGGCGGAATCATACTCACAATACTTGAAAATGGATGCTTAGATGATGCGAAAACTCCTCCCTTGTGCAGTGAAGCTCTCGGCCAAGAAGAGAATGGGGACTCCAAGTCGAGTTTGATCCTTCCAAGCTCAAGGATTAGTTTCCCATATCACCTATGTATGATCCCTTGAAGGTGCTAGCCTTTGTTGTGATTTTGAATGCACAACTACTTCAAATCTTGCCACAAAAATTGAAGAAATGGAGAGCCCAAAACTGTTCACAGTTTCGGTAATTTGAGAGGGAGAGAGAGCATGATTTTTGTTACAA